>SNQJ01S0234492.1:0-13963 GCA_010110895.2 Picea sitchensis | reverse complement strand
ACATAGGTTTCAGTCAGAATGCACATGAAATAATAAATGGATAGGGAGAATCCTCATCTAAATAAAGCAGATGAAGTACAAAGTTCCCCACTTGTTGTGTAGCCACAGGTTTATTCATCTCATCTGATTATACTCCACTTTCAATGCAGACAGAGGGTCTTTAGTCTCATCTGACTATCCATGCATCAAAAGCTAGCAGCCAATGCTTCATTTGTAAATCAAGTTCTCCAACGATTATAACACAGGAGAATAAGCTCCCTGCCATAAAGTTTAATCAAATCACAATCCAGAACCAAACTTTTTGTGACAGTATATGACCCTTTAAAGTAACACAGAAGCAGCGATTGTCACCAATGACATCACTAAGGAGGGCCCCATGGCCCTACACTGTAGAGTCCTCAGTCTACTGCCCTTAAATCTAAAGAATTCACGAAGCACACAACTTTTGACCGATCATCAAACTAGGAAATTGTAAGCTTGCACATACAGTGCATGACATCTCACAAGTTTACGAAACTTCGGATTGATAATTAATTGTAACAGAATTTATGCATATAAATTGTCTGACACATAGAAACATACTTTTAAACATCGAACAAGGTGTTACATGCATGAATCTAGGACTTGGGAGAAATCGACATATATAAATAGTGGGCTTTATATAATTTATGCATATAAAGTCTGTCTCACACATAGAAATATATATACTTTAAACATCTAAATTGTCAACGATAAATTCCAAAGTGCAACTTCAAGTTTGAGTGAGGTAACAGTCATTTATTATGTCATCAAATAGTGAAACATTCAGTGCATCAAAAGTATAAACCTTACCAACGGATGGGACAAGATAAACCAAAGAACAAGTCGTTTGTATATCCATCCCATCGGTTTGACTTCTTAAACACATTACAACCTGAAATTATGAGAACGCCTATGAAAAGACATGTCATAAAAGGGTATTTATTATATTTAATCATGCATTACTTAGGATTCAGTCAATTCCAAAAAACTTATTAAGCCCTTTTGCCTAAGGATAAATGTTGTTTTTCTCAAGAGAGATGTGAGTGGTACTTTGACTGAATTGTGGATTATTTTCCTCTGAAAGTTTTACGAAACTCTGGATTGATAATTAACTGTAACAGAATCTCTCTATGTACATAAATTGTCCGACACATAGAAACATACTTTTAAACATCAAACAAGGTGTTACATGCATGAATCTAGGACTTGGGATAAATCGACATATATAAATAGTGGTCTTTATAGGAGACAGAGTAAATAAGATACTAGCATGCAGAGGATGTCTTTTCTCAGACTGTAGGGATAAATATGTTCCTCACCAAAGAAACCCAACCACATACAACCCTCGAATTCTGGAAATAGGTTTACTTTAAGATATCAGTGAGGCTACCAAATCTTTTATTGCCTTGTTAATCTTAAGCATGGCTTTGAAATTTCTTGGCTCACAGACATAACATATGGGTTGATTTAGCTTTCTAAAGTCTACAAAGAGATCAGGCAGGTGGGATTGTTACCTCTAACTTCTATACCAGTAAAGTGAATCCCTTTGTTTTTTTCCTTTGACCGTGAAATGTCATTGTTCAAGTTATAGTTAATCCAGAAAGTTATTCATCCAAAGAGGTAAACAACTATAATAGGTCGACAACATTGCAACTGCAATGAGCTTGGTAAAGTTACAGGCACACAACAATTGTTGGAGTGGCTTAATATTTAATTGCAGAAGTAGACTGATATTAACAAGATCAAAAAGTCTTCATTCAGGCTTACAATATCATTTACTATAGGATCACAAAATGTCATTTAATTCACAATTTCTTCGAGTAATGGAAACACAATTTCAAAGCTTTAACTTCAATAAAATATTTGTTGTAGGTGATGTGAAACAATGCCTCTCCCTTGTATTGCTGGAAATGTATTACTATAGGATGGTAAAGAAGTATTGGGACATCTTTAAAAAATGTAAAACCAATTTGTGAGTTATAATTGCAAAAGAGATCTTATATAGATAGCTTGTATACCATAGTTGTCCTAGAAATGACAAGTTGAAGCTTGCAATGATGAAACCCTTTATTTGCTTCAAAATATCATTGGCAAAGTAACAAACTTGTAATGGGATAAAATGACTTTGGTGGATGAATAACCCCGCCTATAGAATGGAATTAGCAGTCATACTCTGAGCTTCATTACTTCATAATCATGACTTGGCATCACACCTCAAGCTTGTAGCTTTTGTAAGTATATGTCATAGGGGTATCACTGTGTAACTTTTCCTTGAAATCACACAAGTTTGCATATTGCAATTTTAGAGGTATAAAAAAATAATAGGTCGAAAAATAAAAACTAGCATGCTAGGATTTGAGATATGACATTTTGAAAAGGGTGAGGGATGAGGCTTGGAACAACAGGCCTGAAAAAAAAATATGTAGCTAATTTTTTTGAATGTTGTGGCGATTTTATTTTTGTAGCCTCCCGATGGAAGACTCATCTCATGTGCTTCTTCCTCAGCTCCAATCTCGTGTCACCTGTAATCTCGATAAGAAATTACCCATGATCCTGGTCTAGTTCAAAAATTTGAACCCCCGTGATTTGTAGCTGATTCCCATCAAAGGTTTGGCATGGAGGATTCTCTTGCGATCTGCTTATACACCGACAACCCATCAAACCCCTTCCATTTTACTCTCTTAACTTTATGAGATAATTCAAATACCTGCCAATCTCAATTCTTCGTGCATTCCAATGATCAATCTTCCATATAAACTATCCCAGAGTTGGTACTTTGGAATAGTGTCCAAGATTTTTCTAAACCGTCCAATGCAACATATAAAAATACATATAAATTATTACTTTCCTACTGAACTTAAATTTGTGTAAAATAAAATATACCTTTCCTTTTTTAAATTAACCTCAGGCAAGTTGTGCAGTGGAGCATTTAAGAATTAAACATACCAGATCATCTGGTCCAGATGTATAGTTCTTATGTTTGTGTTGTAGGCTTGTAGCTAAAAAAGATGCATGTCCATCTGAACTTACTTATAAAGATGACAAGATTTCTTGGAATTATATTTGTGGGCCTGCAAACAAGATGCAAGAGCATGCTTCTATTGAAAGGATATGAACAAATATAACTTGTTTTTAGGATCTTCTTTGATATGGAATCCAAATGGTAATTTTATATATAGTGTTTCATTTTAAGGAGCTAATTTTGAGATGTTTGTAGAAAAAAGTTGAGATGTCTTAGAATGAGGGGGCATAATGGACGTCAAGATGCACTGAATGAAATCCACTTTATGGAATATTACTGTCTCCAGTCTATTGAGTGTATGTGGTTCCAAGAATATGAATATTGTGTTCTTGGTAAAATTGTTTGATTTTTAATGCCCTTTGGTTAGTTTATTTGTTTTGTTTTTTGGGCTTTTGCCCACATCATTTGGTATCAAAAAAGGTTCTGATTTTAGTGGCAGCAATAGAGAGGACCTAGAATTTCAAAATGAATTCCTACTATCTAAGATTTTCTTACATTCCTAGCAATATAACCATAGAGATGTTTGGTATAATGCCCAATAAATTGATCTAGTAACAAAAATACTTTTGGCTATTTTAAATACTTGGCCTTAGGAGAAGACAGGCCCATTAAGGGCTTCCTGCTTGATGTTAGCTTGAGGATTGTACCCCAAATCTGCATTTCCAGTTCCCATTTATCCTTGTACTTGTTGAACGCACTTTCTGATATGTCTATGATCTGATAACGCACTTTCTGGAAGTTAATGTTTCTTCTCTTTACTTTAGATTGATGGTTTCAGTTTAGAAATTAATCAGAAAGTTCCTATGGACTTGTGGTTTTCTTTTGGCAAGGATCCACCAAGAAGACCCTGAGCCTCTCTTTCATGGATTTAGTTCTTAGATAGATTACATTTCCAGTAGTCAAAGTTATATTCAGATTGAATATTCTATACTTGGTAGGAATTTTACTAATTTTATATTATTTCTCATACATGTTTCACTTTTGGTTTCTAGATCAATTTGAAATTTCAATTAGAATATTTATTTGAGATG
Organism: Picea sitchensis; assembly: GCA_010110895.2. Classification (NCBI taxonomy): domain Eukaryota; kingdom Viridiplantae; phylum Streptophyta; class Pinopsida; order Pinales; family Pinaceae; genus Picea; species Picea sitchensis. The sequence continues at coordinate 9,889 of SNQJ01S0234492.1, read as the reverse complement.
TCAAACACCCATCGGGAAGAAAAAAAAAAGATCAAGATTAAAATGATCTATCATCACATTTTCAAAGACTTCAATCCAAGGATCCACATTCTCTCCATGCTTCGAGCTCTTTGAGCAACCTATCAATCAAAGAGATCTCAACTCTTGTGAGAATGCATCTAATATCCAAATAATAGATAAGGGAATATGTTCCTCCGGTGATCAAAGTGAGATAAATGCATTTTCACCCGAAATTTATAAATGTCATTATTTCATTGGAAAGCAAACACAACCACTCCACTAAAAGACAAGTAAATAATTGGACATAGGGAGAGGCTTCCAAGCAGATTGGGTATCAAAATTTCCATTTATTGATCAATTAACTCCACAAAATGAGAAATATAAACCAAAAGTTATATGAAATATATGTAGTTGGAAAATTGACACGCCAACAACATTTCAGATGAAGTTAGATACAATTGAGAAGCATGCGGGAAAGGTGTATGAAAAGAAAAATTATAGGATGATGAGGAGAAATCTATTGTCGATGGAAATCTTCCGAGGGAATGCCTACATGTACACATATCGAAGGAATGTAATGAATATTTCTATTGCTAGCAAAAACTATAAGGTGGAGGAACCATCACATCTCTATTCAAAAAAACGATGGAAAGAAATTTGTTATCCAAGACAATACAATTAAGAATTGTATTTCACATCTTATATAAAGGGCATCCTATGACAAATTATTTGTATTACATGAAATATCTATCTTTCTCTTCCAAATGCCAAACTTTCCATCTTCCCATTGGTCTAACGAAAGTGGTTGGGAATGGGCAAAATATCTAGCCCAAGTAGAAAAGGGATGATATGAAAGAGAAGATTGCAAGTGCTAGGGTTTGTGTCATTGTCTTTGGATGAGGTTACAACTATTGATAACACTTCATGGATTTCCATGAGTATTTATATGGTTAATAATGACCATATTAGGCATTCCTATCTACTTGGGGTTCATAAAATCATGGAGAATTCTACAGCTGAAAAATATTTATGAACTTGTTAATAATAGTTTGAAGGAAAGTGGTGGTATGGATCCTTTAATGATCGCAGTTGGTGTGTGTTGGAGCCGATGGAGCACGTGAATGCAAGGGACAAAGGAATGGCCGCTGTGTTAGACTACAACTAATAGCTTCACCCATAGTTGAGTATTCACAGGTTGGGTCGCAGGATGAATCTTGCATTTAAAATAGTAAGTAAGTTTCCATCGGTTTCAAAAGTTGGAGATCTTGTACGAAAGAGGCTTATGCATATTTTTCCTTTAGTCCCAAACCATTTTCGTGAGTTTAAAAATTTGGCTTCCATCAAGTAATAAAAATGGAAACAAGCTATTAAAGGATGTTGATACAAGATGGATCTCATTGAATAGACCAACTCAAATACTATTTAGCGAGTACCATTCCTTGGTAGGGGTAATATATGAACATCGCTTCAATGTAGACAAATCTCGAGATCTTCTCTTTCGACTAACTAACATAGAGACATTATTAACATTGGTTGGAATCTTCCTATGCTAGATGAAATGAAAGTCCTCGTGAAAATGTCTCAGTCACACAATGTATATTGTATCACACAAATGCAAGAAAATTTGCATGCCTTTCAAATAATTTTCAGTATTTTATATATCAATGATCATATTCCAATTTGTAAACCGTGGACCTACGATCATTGATATAGAAAATATTGAAATTATATGAAGTTTGATTGCAAGGATACTATGTAAGGAAGTGGGTATATGGTTCCTTTCATTATATTGATAAGACAAGACGGTCCACCAAGAGCTCGCGGTCAAGAGACCCATTCGGACAATGTTGTTATTTCAGTGAGACACAACTTGATTGAAATTGCAAAGTCATTGTCATCTGAGATAAGAGAACGATTCCCTCAGATGAATTGTTGAGGCCATGTCTGTGGTGTACCATGAATATTGGAACAATTCTAAATGTCAACCTACTTTAAAATGGGACTTTGTGGCAAAATTAAATACTTTATGGACCACTTTGCAAGAAGGTCGAGGTACATGGAGAACAAGTTGGTTGGTATTTTGATCAATCAAAATTGTTTCAACAGCCACACGCTTCGCTGAAACAACGTGGAATCAATTTATCTCTTTGGAGAATCCTCTAGAATAAGGTGCAATAACAAGATTATGGACCATTTTAGGTGCTAGCCAATACATACATGAAAACATATCAGAATATTTCAAATTAGCGGATTTGTGTCAAACCATGATTTGGGATAAGTGGAGGATGAGAGAATGTTTAATGCATTGTCATTTTTGAAGTCAAAGATGAGGAACAAGCTTGATAAACATATGGATATATGTTTAAGATTATATGTAACAAAAGTATGACATTTCCAATTTTCCATATGAAAGAGCACTAGCCTTTGGCTGCGATCGATTGTGATAGAAGGGGAGAAACAATACAACAAGTTTCTCTAATGAATTTGATATGAAACACAATTTTTTTGAGGCTCATAATGATAATCCATCTGAAGAGGGTCTTGTTCAGAAGGAAGAAAATGAGCACCAAGATGAGAACTGGAAATTGATATACCACAACATTTGATCTAATCCAGATATATGAGGGTAGATTTGTAGATTGAAACACCTATTGTCAATTTTAGTGACTTTGCTATAGCAGACGTAATGAACTATAACAGACATGGTGAAATGTAGTGTGAAAAATGCTGGTGTCAATTTTGGTCGATTTTACTACAAATGGATGCTGAAATGTTTTGTGAAGTCCATTTATAGATTGAAAAACTTGTTATTTGATTCGATTATGTAGTAGATGTGGTGAAAGGCATCATGGAAGTCCATTTGTAGATTGGAAACACATTTTTTAATTGGGCCTATGCAATTGTTTAATTACCTATGCAAAATGCTCTTGTTAATTTTGGTTAACTTTATTGTAAAGCGCATATGGTGAAATGTTATGTGAAGTCCATTTGTAGATTGGAAAATACTGTTGTTTAATTGGCTCCATGTAGAAGATGTGGTGAAATGTTGGGATAAGTCCATTTGTAGATGGAAACACCTTTGTTTAATTAGCCCATGAAAACTATTATTCTAGAACCATACCGTATAAAATCGATATGTTGGTTGACTTTATTGTAGTAGATGTAGTGAATGTTGATGTTGGTTGACTTATTGTAGCAAATGTAGTGAATGTTGACAATGTTGTGAAGTCCATTTGTAGTTTGAAACACATTTTGCAATTGGCCCATACAAAATGCTCCTTTGTCAATTTTGGTCGACTTCACTGTAGTAGATGTGGTGAAATGTTGTGTGAAGTCCATTTGTTTACCTAACACCACTCGCCAATATTTTTACAAGATTTTATAATTCGTTGAAAGATTCGTTTAACATTTTGCTAAGAGTTTGTAATTTAGTGAAATATTTGCCAAGATTTGCCAAGATTATATAATTGACTAAAATATTCGCCAAAATTATATATACATTTTATATTATTGATAAAATAGCACTCAATTTTTTCTCATGTATCATGGGGATTTTTCCATTTATTATACATATAAATTTGGTTCTTAAAATCACCCCTCGGCTCAAGCACGCGGTGGATGAGGAGTGATAGCGAAAGGCTAAGAAAGTTGAAGAAGTAATCTAAGAGTTAGGCACGACTCCATGATTTGGGAGTCGGCAAATCAGAATGCTAGATCTAAATGTTTGGAGGAATTATCTTGTTGGGTGAATCTTTGAGCTCAAAATAGACCATCGAAGTTTAAAACATCTATTCACTCCAAAGGGATCTGAATGTCAAGAAAAGACGATGGAGTGAGTTTACGAGTGAGCACGATTTGGTGGTACATAAAGGGAAAGGAAATGTGGTCAGCAGATGCTCTGAGTAGGAGACCATATCTTCGGTAACCTTAAAGGTCAATCCGAGGGAGCGGTTGGGTTCAACCTTAAGGAGGTATGTTTGGTATTTGAAGGTTACTTCAAACCTCCGGAGCGAGAGGCGCTAGGAGCCAAAGGATGAAGGATATAGTCTGGAAACATACTGATTGTTAAGATATCGAGGGAAGATGTACATCCCCAAACGTGGGGATATTCAAAGCATCATCTACAGCCCATAGATCAATTTTATTGTGCGCATCCCGTGTGAAGAAGATGTACGCAGCATGAGGAATCTTTTCTTCTGGACAGGCATGAAGCGATGTAGTCCATCGGTGACGCCAAATGCCTAGGGAGTGTCAAATAAAGGAAAGCCGACCACCATCACCGACAAAAGCCTCCTACAACCACATACGATGTTCCCATGTCCAAATGGGAAGTCATCTCATGGATTTCCTATTGTGGTTTCACATCTCATATAGACAATGTCATTCTTATGATAGTGGATAAGTTAAACAAAAGTGCTCATTTCATTCCGATTAAAGACACTTACGATGTCACCGATGTGGAACGTGTGTTTGTAAGCTTGGTGGTTATCCGTTTGAACGAAATACCTAAGAAGATCATTTTATAGGGACTCCGTGATTCACTTCTAGATTTGGACAAGTTTACAATTAGCATTGAGGACTCAATTGAACTCAAGCACAAATTATCATCCTCGGAATAGATGGGCGACTGAGAGTAAATCGTTTGAAGACATAAGCTGTATGTAATGGATAATCGTAATCTGAGAAGTACCTACCTTGGTGAGCTCTTATTCCACAATGCTTATCATAGCTCCATTGAATGCCAACGTAAGCTTCTAGAACGGGAGGCCATGTATAATGCCATTGATTTGGGATAGACTAGAAGACCGGTAACAACAATGTAATTGATTCAAGAAATGGAGGAACGTGTGGATTCAGATTAGGCAGAGATTAAAGCAGCTACTGTGATAGGCGTAGTGCCGCGATGCACACAGGATCCTAATCGGGTTATGAAGTGGAGACCAGGTTTTCATTCAGACGCCTAATAAGAGTAAAACATATACCGGAGGGACAAAGTTTTTACCTCGTTTTATAGGACCATTCAAGATCCAAGAGATAATTGGACCTATTGCCTATCGCCCTCAGACCGCCATCTTCCAATTTGCATAAAACCTATACGTATTTATGTATATGTTCTATGCCATTATGTTGCCGATGAATCACATAAACTAAATTAGTTCGAATTGCAAGTGTGTATCTGGACGTGGAACCCTGCGATAGAACTGCTAATACGCATATTGATCGTGAGAGTCCGAATGTTCGTGAACCGCCTAGTAGACCAAGTTAAGGTCCGACAAGTATAGTCTAGGATCCGCTACTTGGGAAGATGTCGACACACTTCACAGACTATCCCTCACTATTTTGATCACCGAACATGTTCTCAAGGTGGGTGTATGTAACACCACCTTTGACTTAGACAACCAGGATTACCCGAGGCCTATATATACTTTATTTTCTAGGACACAATGAAACTATTAAGTGATACACTTAAACTTTAAAATTCATGAACTTTTATGAATGTTAAATTTTATTGATGATGATGTATATGATGATCTACTACTTGGAATGTAAACTTTTACGAATGTTTAAATGTTACATGATGATGTATATGATACATATTGTGAGAATATGAATTAAATGGATGTTTAAATACTTTTAGAGTGATGTTGGATATGATGTACCCATTTTGGGTAAAATGGGATAATCTTGTGAATGTGGTGTTTAAATTGAATCTATGGATATTATGAGATCTATTTCTAATTGGAAAACTTTGATGTTAATTTCTATCTGCATTGTGGATACTAAATTGAAATGATGCTAGTATGCAATTGCATGATGATAATGGTATAGAAATGTATGAGTTTGTGTTACACTAATCTGCAGGATATGGGCTGTGAACAGCTAAGGGATAATACCGAAGGAAAGTGTATATCAGACCAATCAATCGAGAAACATTATGGTATGAATATTGTATTTGGAAATTTATATTTGTTTGGATGTATCATAAGGATATGTGGACTGCTGCATTATTTCAAGTAACGACACTACCCAAACCCTAATAAACGATGACAAACCTCCAAGAACATGGTGCCACCCAGATATTCGCATTGTAGGCTGACCTAGCCTCTGAGGGTGGAGGCATTTCCCACCATGTATCCTCCATTGTAGCCACCGTAGGGTGGCAATCCTAGACCTGATTATTAGAGGGAGGTATTTCCCACTGTGGTATCCTCCTAAACCCGTGTCATGGGAGAACTATAGCCACGCTTCCCAGCTCATGTGGATGATGACTGTCAGCTTCAAGGAAGTTTGGTCGAGAGTCGGTTAATTTCCACTCCTACTCTGTTCTATTTGTTAGGTCATGATAGCCGACTTCCACATATCTAGCAGAGGACGGATAGGAATGGAGTTGGAAGTAGGTTAGGGAGGAAGGATGAGTAGAATAGTTGAGATCAGAGTGAGGATCTATCTGTAGTAATTTGATGAAGAAAAATGTATATATATGAATGTTCATTATTATGTAACTAACCACCTTTGTTTAAAAATAAATTATTGAACCGGATAATTGTGATTAAACTAATTCTCACACAATTAATTGATTGTTGTCTTTTAAAAGACTAGCTCCTATTGACTGGATTGGATGGCTACATAAAATACTAAAGGATGACAGCTTTGATTATTAGTACATGTACAAGAATTGTATGAACTAGCTACACATACATTTCTTGTACATATACACTAGTATGTATGAGAGTTCTTGACTTACTTACTTTGTTTCACACAATGTCACATTTGTTAAGGAAATGTGTGAACCATGCTCTTGTTCTTTAAAATTCATAAGATACCTTTTAACTTCGATCTAAGTTTCCTAAAGGGTGGGTATGTAATCTAATCTCCTCATTATTAAGTATAATTAATTTAATAATATAATCCTAAAAAGATTAGCTAAACTATATTTATGTCTTTAAATAATAACATTTCTCTAATTGATTATTATTAAATAGTTGTTCAATGATAGTTAATGATTAATTTAATTATTAATTAATTCATTAATTAATAAAAGTATTAAATAAACGGTGGATAATAAGATATAAAATTAAATTAGGTTACGTATCCCACAAGGGATAACATATTAAATACACCTAGGATAAAGTAATAAGAGGGATAAGGGTATTAACGGAAGGAGGATAAGGGGTAATAAAGGAGTAGGTAGGGAGTTAATGGGGAGGAGGCTCAAGAGAGGGATAAAGGAAGAAAGGGAGGGGTGGGAGGATCATTCTGTATGGGAGTTGAGGAGGATTTTGGGAGCTCTGAGTAATGCAGAGAGAAGTGATATTTTGAGTTTGATTGTAGCAGCAACCTGGTTGTCAGGCTCTTGCTCGAGGATAGGATATCCAAGGATATCCCGCTAGGGAGCCAACTAGCCTGCCAGGGAGGATAGTTTTGCAGTGTTCTAAAGAAGGAAGGAAGCTGTTGTGCGGACAACAGGAAGGTTTATTAGTATCAGAGTTAAGGTATTTAATTGAAATCTATGCATTGTTTTAATTAGATTTATTACCCATTGATAAATTTTGCATCTATGTAAGTGTTGAGAAAATTTGGAATTATTCTTCTTTATAAACCTAGTAGAAATTACTCTACATTTGGTAGAATTACTAGATGTTAATTTAAACCCGGTCATTACAGTCATGGCCATCTTTGTTACAATTGTTTTCTTCCCTTCAACGACTCCATTTTGATGAAGAGTCCTAGCTCTTGAAAATTTCCTTTTTATTCCATGATCTTCACAAAATTTCATGAATTGTTTTGATATGAACTCACCTCCATTGTCGGATCTTAGGAAATTGATTTTTGAATCAGTTTCATTTTCAGCCATGTCTTTAAATATCCTGAAACATTCAAATGCCTCTGAATTTTTCTTGAGAAATCAGACTACAATCATTCTTGTAAAATCATCAATAAGAGGCATAAAGTATTTCTCACCATTCAACCCTTTTTTTCTCATCAATCCACATAGATCAGTGAGCACAATATCCAATGATTTTGTTGTACAATATTCCTTCATTATGAACTCAGTTCTTGTTTGGTTTCCATCCAGCTAGTGCGAGCACATAGTATTGGTTGGCTTTGAAATTTATGGCATCTCTCTTATCGCTTCCTTTCTACTGATATTGACAAGATTATCAAAGTTCATGTGACCCATTTTTTTGTGTCGAAGCCAACTTTATTTTTCCTTTCCCAAGCAACATCTTTCCTTTCCTATCTCATTTAATATGTATATGATGTTTGGAGTCCTCACTGCTATATCCACTAATTTTCCTTATCCTTCTTTCCTTACCTCACATTTCTTCAAGTCAAATAAAAGTGTATGTCCCTTATCACACATTTGACTCACACTTACTATATTATGCTTCATGTTTTCAACAAGTAGGACATTTTCTGCCATGACATCTTTACTTATAATATTGATTGTGCCTTTTCCTATAATTTTGGTTGAGTTGTCATTTCCAAATGAAATAGATCCATCTCTTTATTTCTTCAAAGTTACAAACCTGTCCTTGTCACCTCTCATATGTTTTGAAAAAACATTTTCTATGTACCAATCACTTCTTCTGTTGGACACACCTACCACACTTAGAGGGTGGGTGAATGAGTGTGGGGCTCTTTTTCCCAAAACTTCCTTCTTACACAAAACTCATTAGTTAGCATTCAACTTTTACTCATTACTTATTTCTTTAATTTATAACCAGTTAGATGTGAACACATATTAGAAACATATATCAGCAATATATCATCAACAAGTCATCATCATAAGGATCACAAAGAACACGAGATGTATGTACAAATTTTCTTTTTATTATGGACAACAATCTGGGGGTTTTCCAGCAACAAATGAATAGAGTACAACTCTATAAGAGCATCAGCTCTATAATGCAAGACTCAGCTTAGACCCTCAGCACCAACTAAGATGAGGCAACAATCCTCAACATATATCAATTTGTCAACAGGTACAGGACCTGTCAGTAGTGCATCGAGCGTGTGTACGCGCCCTGGCTCACTACAGCCCCCATATGCACGTGGCTAGTGTATACAACAACCTTTGTATACCTTCTGAGAAGTTAGGGTTTATCCTTCAAGATCAAATCAGATGATCTGCAACCAGTATATCATTCTCTTTTGTCTCTGACTATTCAATAGGACCACCAACCAACACATCCAAGCTCTCCAATAGCTTGCTCATGCTCCACAACAAATCAATATGAATGTTATCTCAATCATGTAGAAAGAACTAGTATACCATAGAAATTATGTCACCACTGAATCAAAATAATACTTCTTACTCCATCAACCAAATTAATTAAACTGAACCACATCATTGAATCCATACCAAGAATTCCCTAAGCATTCACAATACATCAAACAATAGTATCCATCAAGACAATAATGTAACCATACCAGTGTCTCAATGATAGATTTGAGCCCATAGAATGTAGATGTGGAACCTACCTCATCATCCAAGAGCTTGCCACTAGCTCAAACACAAATCTCAATGATTTTATCCACTATACGCTCCCTATACACAGTCAGCCCGTGTATACCTTCATTGTATACACACCCTATACATAGACAACCCATGTATACCTCAGAAACTAGGGTTTATGAAGCTCCGAGAATTATTTCGTCAAGATATCTAGCATTGCCGAAACTTTGATGTGTCCATGAGATCCTCCTCTCGCTCTCTTCCTCAGAATAGATCTTTAATCATTCTCAAGAGATCCACACCAATAATATTCTCTCACAAGAAACTCTCCATTGATCCACAAAAAGGATGATCTACAAGAGACCATAGCTATCTTATTTATAGTTTCATCCTCTAGGTTACTTAACCCATTTTTAGGTCACTTAACCC
>SNQJ01S0234491.1:0-13963 GCA_010110895.2 Picea sitchensis | reverse complement strand
TCGGGATTAAAACATCATGATCTTAGTCCATGTAAGTGTCTTTGTGTCATGCTATCAATTATCATCATGAAGTAAATAAGGGTCAAATGGGTCTCAAACCTAGTCTTAAAGTCATCATTATCAAATGTCATGAATCAATGGTTTGTACACAAATTCCATTATGTCATTTTCAAATCATTTAGAGGTCAACTCAGAGGTTAGATTTATTTGTTGTCGAGTCACCTAAAAGTTCGCAACATACTAAGAAGTACCTCATTGCACTAATATCTCATCATTTCACCTTGAAAACGTGTCAAGGGAGATTTCATTGTATTCATCGCTTTCATTCAATATGATTTTCCAAGATTATGTCAAGGAACTAACTCTGATAGTTTCCTTGAAGCACACTACTAGAATTGGAAAATTGGCATTGCAAACAGGCGCTGCGAACTAGTTGAACAAGATTGTTCAAGACTGGATTCCTCCCTCTAAGTCCAACTTAGGTTAAAAAAATCACCAACCTACATTCATACATACCTGTGTTGTCATCCTCCTAAGACCTCCTTGCAAAAATTATATTTCCTAATCGAGCAATTCTCCACTAATAACTATTTATAACCTTGCAACACAAAACTCAGGTTGTGGAACTAGTGTTATAATCTATGAACCCTCCGCTTTTTGCTGTGTGAAGTTAGTCTCCTTTTCTTGTTTTCATTTTCACTTAGAATAGATTTTTGTTCATTTAATCACTCATACTTGCAATTTTCCCACTCCATACCATTGTTGTGTATAACTTGTCATACATGTGAACTCTGAGTATATCAACTCTACAATTCAACCCAAAAAAACCCTTGTTTTACTATATATTTCACATAGAATTGCCAAGTAAGAGGTTGGAGGTTTTAGGATTGAAATCATGGACATTCATCAAAGAAAGAAAATCCACAAAGGGGAGATATTGTGAGAACCGAACCACAATGACACATGCAACTCATCAATTCTAAACCATTTTTTCAAGGAAGTCTTCCAAAGGGTGGGTTTCCTTATTTTTGTCAAAAAATGCAAAGAGGGCATCATGAGTGGAAAAAAAGGAATTTATATATGTTGTATAAGATGGATACTAGAAGGAGTACTATACCCATAATATGAATACAAAATGATCCTCAACATCAACATACCATTTTTGTCAAGGCTTATTGTTTTGCAAGCAGTTACAACATTAACTTCAATAAGTTGTGGTTTTTTATTTTGAGTTAAACTTAGCATTTTTGTTTGTTTCTTGAAGGTCACTTCAAGTTGAAATAAGATTGAAACATCTTGTGGAAGCTCTATCCTACTTCAGGTACAATTTTTGAAAGGTTGAAATTTGTTTGCAAGAAAATAAGATGTTAGAAGAAAGTTCATGAAGGTCTCTGACTCCACCTGCATTGTCAACCTGTAATTTGGGATGCTTTCTAGGCAATTAGCACACAATAAACAAGGAAGATTTTTTATCATAAATATTGAATGTTGATTTTGGTTCTTCTAAAATTTTATGTGGAGAATCATAATATTACCATTTAATTTCTGACAAAAAATCCACCAGACCTAGTTCGTAGTTTGCAGAAACGCCAAAAATAATCGCCCCGTGAGTTTGTAGCGCATGTTTTCAAAGGCGTTGTGAACTCTAACAACCTGACAAACCTGAGTTATGGGAGGGTTTTCAGTCACAAGGAAGGAAGGTTCAAATGGTTTCCTAGTAGTTAATTGGACATGAGGAACACAGCCCATCTCCGCATCAAGCAGAATGAACTGTTTCAAAAGGCAATTATCACAATAGATAAGATCCAAAAATAGGAATTTGGAGCATATTTTGCTAGAATCTTTTGTAATGGACTCCAAAATGGAGGAGAATCCTATGTAGTCTTGGTTTCGAACTCCTTAGAGTAGAGAGATATCATTCACTATATATGAAGTGTATTATGATAAGAAAATGGGGATTCATGATCGAAGAGAGGAGAGATTTGGAGGTGAAGTTTAGCTGCTCATTTGTAAGAATGAGGGTCTGTTTGTAATGACATTTTATACCATTAAATATTGAAGAGATTTTTTATCACGTTGTCTTATTTGTTTTCCATCTCTACTTGCATCTTCTTAATTGAATATATTGGGTGTGCCTTTGAGGATTAATGGATCCCTTTACAAGAAAGCATCTAGTTCTAGATGGTTTGTTGATCATTTTTTTGTTCAAGCATTTTTTCAATCTATTCTATAGAAAGAGGATCTTTATTTAGTAGACATTCTTCTTTTTTTCAATTTCCTTTCTAGACAATCATCATATAAGTTCTTAACATGATATTTTGGTCACCTTCAATCAGATAGTGGGTTTTGACTCCATCCAAACTTAGATCATTGATCTCAGCTAGACTATTTCCTTATTGTTCTTTCTGTTGATCCTCAAACTAAAATTAAATTGACTTCTAATTTTAAAATATTGATGGGTATGAGGCTTTGTTCTTAAAGAAAAGTCTAAGAACAACTCTAGTGTTAAGATTTTTGCCCAAGGATGAAGTTGAAGTGATTCCTGTGGGATGTAATGGCTAAATATTACTAATGAAGTTATTGATACCAGCAAACATTGGTGACAAACAATTCCATGTACCTTTTCACCGGGCTTTGCACTCCACCCATGAAGAAATATATTTTTATGACTCTAACGATCTGTGACCCACAAAGGCCATGGAAGATATCTTGGCATGAAGGTTTTCACCTCTCAATCTTTTAGTTGTCCCTATTTTTCCAACCAAATCTAGTGCCTCCTCCATCATAATGGATGGATTATCTTCCTATTTTTAAAGAAGAGAAGGAGGATAATATTTCCCAACATCTTGCTACATTTCATCACTGCATGGATCAACTAGGGCATACTTCAAAGAGGATGCAAAATACTTGAAAAATGTTCATGTACTCTTTAAAAGGTGATGCACGAGAATGGTATTTTTATCTCCTCCTTCTAGCATATGTTCCTTGAGAAATTTCCATGTTGCATTCAACAAACACTATAAAAGGTAATTTCCGCATGACATAATTCTTGAATATTGTTGTGAAAAATATGAATCTCAAGCTCAAAGGACAATATATTTTTCCTATTATGATGCACTTTATGAAGGTCTTGTTGAAATAGAAATTAAAGAAGAGTTAATTTGTGAAGAAAATATTTTAAACTCTTCTATTAAAGAAGAGATTTTTCAAGATCGAAAAATAGTAGATCATGTTAACCAATGTTTAAATCAATCTTTTTATGACATTTTGAAGTTGAACAAACTCCATTTTCTAGTTATGAAGAAGAGAAAGTGTCTTTCCAGTAGACTTTTATTGTGGGATAAAAATATGAGCCCATCATTGAAAAAAATCTTAAGGAGAGATTTCCAAGTTAGCAACCCCTAAATGGTCCGGCTCCTCCTTTATTTGATCACTATGGAGATAGTGATATTGAAAAATTGCTAAACAAACATTAATTTGTGAAGATCAAATATTTAGTATTTTAACTGGCGAGTCAAAAATAAATCCCTCGAGAGGCTGCACCTAAAAAGGAATAATAATTTAGACTTGTTCATCATAAAGAACAGTTGAAGACAAGTCTTGTAAAACATCGCTTAGATATACAATTTGGTCAAATAAATTACTCCAATAACTATCACCAGAAACCAACAAGTATGCATTAACCATTCTTGTACTTGAATATGCAACAAATATTGAACAACATCTGTGAGATCACAAATGATATCATCCTACAAATACTCCTTTTATGCTTTGTAAACAAAATCAAATTGGAGAAGATCTTAAAATTTCGATGTAATTCCATTTCCTGATCAACTTTAGAGGTTTTTATAAGCTCTGTGGATCAAATAGCCTGATGGATTCTGCCATTTCCACAGTATCCCCATTGCTACAAGTTTTGCATCTCATCAATTTTCGGGCCAGGAGTACATCTTTTTTGGAATTCCTTCTTTGTTGTTCATGATATGCTCCCTTCATGTCTTCTTACTTAGCTACAAACAAGGTTTACATTTCATTAGTCATATGCTTTTATGGATTCATTGGAAAGTTTATTACACCTTATCAAGCAACATTTCAGTTGATTGGAGTAGGAGTAAGAGTGTACAACAAGCTTTCCAAGCAAAAGTATTTGTTTTCGGGCTTGAGTATTGGCCATCTGGCCATACTTGTTTCAGAATAGTTGTATACTCTTTGGAAGGGAGGGTGAAAGACTCTTTCCCATAAATAAGTGCTTGAACTCCAGAATATTTCTTGCAGCTCACAGTGGAGCATGCCATCCCCTGAGCTACTGCTTCATAACATAAAATGTCTGGGAGTGTTCATCGTGCTTGACCTAGTCCATGTAAAGCGTCTCTTTGTACGCTATCAATTATCATCAGCTAGAAGTAAATAAGGGGTTGGTACGTAGTCTCCAAACTCAGCCTTAAAGCTTCATTATTATCTTCATGTCAAGTGACTCAAATGCATTTCAGTACACAAATTCCATTATGTCATTTTCAAATCATTTATGTCAACTCTGTGAGGCTAGATTGAATATGAAGTTGGGTCGAACACCTAAAAGTCTCGAACATACTAAAGCACCAACAATTCAATCTCTAACAATTTCAACTTTGAAAACTTGGTCAAGGGAGAGATTTCATCAGTATTCACCGCTTATCTGCTACTTATTAGATTTTCCAGATTATGTCATGCAGAAACCCTAACTCCTATTAGTTTCCCTTTGAAAGCACACCGGCTTTAGAATTATCAAATAAATTACTCCAATAACTATCACTAGAGACCAAAGAAAGTGTTTATTTTTAACCATTCTTAGAAAATTTAGAATTCCCAAGAAACAAATATTGAACAACCCGTGATCAACAGTGATATCAACCATCTACCTTTTGCTTTGTAGCCAAATCAAATTGAGAAGATTCAAAATTGACAATTCCCTTTCAAGGGATCAACTAGAGGTTTTTATAAGTTTCAGGATCCAGTTTGCAGTCCGATGATTCCGCCATTTCCATTGTGATCCCATTGTGCAAAGTTTTCACATCCAACAATTCAACAGCAGGGAGCACATCTTTTTGAATTTCGTTGTTCATGATATGCCCTCTCATGTCTTCTACCAGCTACAAAACAAGTGGTCTACATTTCATCTACTACATAAGCCATGCTGGCTTCCATTGGAAAGCTTCATTAATTTTGAGCAGAGAATTTCATTGATTGGATCTTAGTGTAGGAGTGTGTATAAATAAGCTTGCCGGTGAATTGGTCTTTATAGGCTTGAGGCAATGTCATCTCTTGTGATTTTGTTTTATGTGATGTTTTGTTTCAAAAGCTGCATAATTTGAAAGGAGGTGTTAATCCTTTTCCCATGAAGACACTGAACCGGGAATGTTCTTGGAAAAGTTTCACACAAAGCATGCCATCCCCTTTGATCCAATGTTAACACATAAAATGCTCCTGTGAGTCAAAAAATTTTGACCTTAGTCCATGTAAGAGTCTTGGTGTCATGCTATCAATTATCATCATTAAGGAAATAAGGGTCAACATGGCTCACACCCTTGGTCTGAAAATCATCATCATCATATGTACCGTCTCAAGGGTTTGTACACAAATTCCATTATTTCATTTTCCAACCGCTTAGAGGTCAAGTCGGATGTCAGATTTGCTTGTTGCCAACTCACCTAAAAGTTCGCAGCATACTAAAAAGTACCTCATTGCACTAATCTCTCTCATCATTGCACTTTGAAAACATGTCAAGGGATATTTCATTGTCTTTAGCACTTTCATTCAATGTGATTTTCAAATATTATGTCAAAGAACAAACTCTAACAATTTCCTTGAAGCGCACTACTGGAATTTGAAAATTGGCATTGCAAATAGGCATTGCAAACAGGCATTGTGAATTGGCACTCTGAACTGGATAAAGAAGAACTTTCAAGATTGGATTCCTCCCTCTAAGTACAACTTAGGTTCACAAAGAAACAACCTACATTTAGACATACTAGAGTCATCCTACAACTTCTTTTTTCAAACAATTTATATTTCCCATTGATAATTATGTGTTGTGAAATTTTTGTTATAACCTTGCAACACCAATTGCATTGTGAACTGGTGTTGATATGAACCTCCTGTATTTCATGTGAAGTTCTCTTTTCATTTTTCATTTTCACTCGACTGGATTGTTGTTCCTTTATCACTCCTACTCTGTAATTTTCCCACTCCCCATTACCTGTATAAGTTTTCATACAAGTGAACTCTGAGTATATCATCTCTGCAATTCAATCCTAAAAAAAATCTTGTTTTACTATATATTTCATATAGCATTGTCATAAGAGGTTACCTGAGGTTTTTAAGACATAAATTATAGACAGTGTACAAAGCAAGAAAATCCACAAGTGGGGAGATATTGTGAGAAATGAACCATATGAAATGCAACTCATCAACTCTGAACCATTGTTCAATGAATATTTCCAGAGGGTGGGTTTCCTGATTCTTGTTAGAAAATGCAAGGAGGGCATCCTGAAGTGGAAAAAGGGAATTTAGATATGTTGGATAATATGGATACTAGAAGGAGTACTAGAACCAGAATATGAATACAAAATGATCCTCAACATCAACATCATTTTTGTCAAGGTTTATCGTTTTGTACCCAGTTACAAAATTAAGTGATGGTTTTGTATTTTGAGTTAAACTTAGCATCTTTTTTTGTTTCAAGTTTACTTCAGGTTGAAATAAGCTTGCAACATCTTGTGGAAGGTATGTCCTACTTCACTTTCCTTTCCTCTAATCATCATCATATAATCTCTTAACTTGATATTTAGCTTGATTGCCTTCAATCTACATAGTGGTTTCGACTCCATGCCCAATGGTAGATCATTGATCTACAATCAGATTGTTGCCCTTCTTGTTCTTGTTGTTCTTCTTTATTGAACGTTCCAATTTAAATTGATTTGATTTTTTAAATCCTGATGGGTATTAGGTTTGTTCTTAAAGCAGTCTAAGAACATCTTCTAGTGCTAACAAGATGTTTAACCTTGACAAAAATTTAATCAATAAGGAACCAACAGTAAAAATAAGAGAAATCAAACTACAAAAATTTAAAAAATTGTAGGGGATCCATTATCTTTATTCAAGAATATTAAATAATGGGGGGTTGTTGTATCAGATGAAATAGAAGGCTAAGGGGATAGAAAATCAATTTCTTAAATATTAATTTCCTACATAGTTTAAAATGTCAATTTCTATAAAATGGTTATGGTATTTTTGTAAAAAGATTCAAATCTAAGGATTTTTATTTTTATTTTTTCTTTAAATTGAAATGTTTATTTTTCTTTTGTAAAAGATACTTCTTATATATACAAAAACATATTTACATCAACATCTAAAAAGACATAGAGAAAAAGTGTATATACAATGAACACCATATCCTCTTCCATAGGTATACTAAAACAACTATGAAATCAGAATAAGAAGTTGGATCTAACAATTTTGCATCTCTAATCAATAATGCCCCCTTTGCAAGGAGTTTCATATGTACCTCATTTCACCATAAATGAAAAAAAATGGTTGAGAACTATACTCATCAAAAACAAACTTGTGACGAAGTTTTCAAAGGATATATAAAGTAGAGACTCTCAAACAATGCCAAATACCAACCAAGGAATCTCGAATCACCATATGTATGCATGTGTTAAAGTGTGAAATCCATGCACTACATATTGCTCCTCTTGCAGGGGTTTCTGTAAATAAGATGAGATAGTAGTCAATGAAAAGGAAAAAGAAGAAAGAAACAAAGTGATAATGACAAAGATAAAATAAATGCGACAAAATAGGCAAAGTAATGATTCATGGGTGGAGTCCCCGAGGTGTAGGATACCGGGTGAGGGAGTGCGTTGTTAAGCCACTCCATGATGAAAAGTCACCGGTTCAAAACACACGGGGACAAAAAATCCAACCAGCGTTAAGGGTTGGTGGCTCAGCCTGCGCGATCCCCTGGGGTGATTTTGATCGCTTTAGATGCCCCTGAGTCACGGCTTCTCAAGCCAAAGGTTAATCGTAGGTCCCTCGCATGTTCAACAAACAAAAAAAAAAAATGATTCATGGGTGGAAGATGCCTACTAGTGCGTGTATTTTTTAAACTAATGCTTCATCAATGTGAGGGAATTTCATGTTGCCCAACAATAGTGTGAAAAAAAAATACATTTTCTAATAATCAACATGAAGAAAAAATACAAGGGTAATATGTGGGTAATATCATATCAACTAGAGATGATACAAAGAGAAATTAAAGTGCAAGAAGAAACAAGTGCATGTCAAATAGAAAATGGCAAGAGGTGACACAAACAAGTCTAACTACTATGAAATCAAATTAGCAACAACTAAACCGAGAAATGATTTGTAATTATAACTCCAATGAAAATAAAGCATTAGCTAAATTATGAAAGTAAACATTGAAATGAAATGAAAAAGTGAGAGGGAAGAAAAATGCATATTCACACCTGGGTAAGAATATGAGTTAGAGGATGTGGTGGATTGGTTAGTTGAGAAAAGATGTGTGAGTACACTAATATCAATGTTAAAGAAAAATATTTATATAAGGATATAAACAGTACAAGAGGGTTGACCGGAGTTTGGGAAAAGGTGGAGGAACTAAAAAATGCACAAAAGGTGAGAATCAACAATGCTAGTGAGGGTAGGGGAGGCAACAATGATGGTGAAGAAAGAACGAAGGAAAGAGGTAGGAACACTCACATGGAGCTATCAACATCATGGGTGGTGGAAACATTGAAGGGTGGATGAAAAAATACTAGCATGGAGTTAGTGACTGCATGAAGAAAAGAAAGCCTAACATAGAAAATGGGTAAAAGGGATGAATTGTTACTAACGTGGGACCATCAATGGCATGAGACATTGGAGATATGGAAGTGGTCCTATAGTTACAATATACAATATATAATGACATCCAGGACCAATGTACAAGGGAAGATATGGACAGGGGAATGTTATACCCCGGTTTTGAGTCCCCAAACTAATAATGTATTTTTTGTTTAATTGGTGAAAGGTTGGAGTGCCTGAAAAATTAAAAAAGGGGACTGAGTGCCTAGGAAATGTAATACTCTTTGATCATTATTAATAATAAAGTACCTTGTTGGTTGTGAAATGGACAAAGACAAGATAATAGGGGGCTATGATTCCAATGAAAGAGAAATGGTACCCCATGGACTAAACCTTACACATTTTTAATTAATTATCACCCATGGTTTTGTTGGGGGGAATATGAGGGGGTGTATGAGTCTCTTTGGGAGACCACACTAGCCTTGGAGTTCCTGGATACAAAATCCATGTTCTTTATTTTCCTTTGGGATTTAAGCAGTTGTTCAACTATTTAGTTGTGGGATCAATCACTCTTTCATTTTTTTTGTCTTGTTTTTTCCCTTCAAATTCTTCTCCTTGGTATGGGCATGGGAAATGAATTAAGGGAAGAGAAGAGTCATGTTTTACTAGTTGGAAGTGATTGATTATTATTACATTAATGGATTCATTATTAAATGCATGGATGCATTGGCAATATTATAAATGTTTCCACAATTGTGAGTCCTGGAGAGTTCCAGCATTGATATTCTTAACCATATGCATTAGATCCCTAGAAGGAGAAGGAATTCCCGATGGACTTCGTGGTAGAGAAGGGTGGAGGTACAATCTATTGGGTTGGTACAGGCTGGGTAGAAGAGAGATGGTGAAATTTGGATTTATGGGCATTGAGAAAACTTGAAATCTTGAGTGTTGAATGGTTTGGGAAGCTCACTGTTGTCCTCAAACTTGTCCTTGTGGATTCATAGCCTGTCTCATGGGTGATCTTTTGTTGAGACTTGGAACAACAAGCAGTCTAAGGTTGCGGAACGGCCTTTGGGCTACATCCAGCCAGGACTATTTTCTTTTTAAAGACAAGTTCTATCCGTTATGGTGTTTATTGTTTATACCCAATTATTTTCATTGTGTATTGTTTATTATCTCTAATATATGCATTACTAATGTTCCTTCTTCTTGGCTGTTGTGCATGGCATGTTGTTATTTATTTCTTGTAAGTTAACATGAATCTTGATAACTCCATGTGTTATTTTATGCTTCTTTTTTTAGTTGTTGGTATCATATATTAAAAATTAGTTCAATAAGAGTTTCTTGAGGTAATGTGCCCAGTCTTGGAGGATAGGGATGTGAAAGAGTGGTATCAGAGAGTCTTGGAGGGCGTTCTAGCAATAGCATTCTTGACCTATGGTGGTGGATGAGTGTGTGAAGGAGTGGTATCACATATCAGTTTCTTTACAACACTGGGCCTTGAAGGGCCCTCCCACAAGAATTACTATATATTAATGAATTAGTTAGTGGCTATCGTAACAACGTCGACATGTAATAATGAATAGTGCTCATGCAATCCCACACATCTCTAGCATTCCAACAAGCCCTTCCCTTTGCGATCTGAGCATTTGAGTCAATATTTATGCTGCAAGAAATAAATGCACATCAACCCTTAATCAAGCTCCCAAGTGAATTATACACCGTTGATCTGTCGACTGCATAAATAGTTATCCCGGGGAGATAGTGGACTGAACGGTTTATAATCCTAAGGAACCCTGACATTATTCATGTGCAAAAAGAGAGTTATGGAACCATGTGGGTGTTACATGCAATATATACTTTTGGTCGAGGTTCCTGATGGGTCAGTGCCCTGGAGATTGGATATCAAAAAAATATAAGTGGTTTCATGTGCGGGGATTCGATAGCCTGGTGGGCCCATATTGGACCCCTAGAAGTTTTAATTATTTTACCTCATTGATAGCCCGATATATGGATATGCTAGTGGGTAAATCCTCTAGATCCCTTGGTGGGCTAGTGGGCCAATGGCCACATCATCTAACACATCCAGCACATATGGAAGGGTCCACATGGATGTCACATCAGATAGGAAATGTTAGCAGGATGAAGAGTGTGAAAGGTGATTAGTGAAACATCATCTATCTCGTCAGATCCATGCTAGTGTCACATGTATCATTTTGGTTAGCCCATATGTCACGAGGATAAGGTGCCATGTGTTTAGGTGTCAGATGGACCCCCCATCTCAATGCCTTAAGTGTCAACCATTGGATATGGAGGCTGAGACATCGTGTTCATTGATGAAGCTTAGGATGGAGTTTGTTGCACCGGATCCCTAGACCCTTTGGATATCCCAAGCCCTATCCTTAGTTGATGTACCTTGGGAGCCAATACCCAATATCCCAATTTCTTGATGCTTCGATGGGTCGTGATGCAGGAGCATCTCCCGAGACAAGTGAGCCAGCGCAGAAGAAAAAGGACAGTTGGACAAGCCAGCATAAATTTTGAAAATGCTTTGGAACTGTTGCGAAAAATCTTAAATGAGTCATTTAAGAGGAGGCGCCTTTGTATATTCTAATGGACCTTGAGCGGATAGCTATCGTCCTTAAGTAGATAGACGGCATTTAAAGTAGTTAATGCAAGTAGGTAGAATTTTAATTCTAGATTTGATAGCTTTAGAACGCAAGAGGGAAATAGATATAGACACCCTCATTGTATCATTGTATTATTATCAATCCAGGAAGAAGCAGGAGAACAAGAAGAGAGTTGTGAAGAGAACACCCATGTACTGATATTTGAATTAATAGAAGAATATTGATTCAAATTCATGGTTTTGTGTCTGGTTCTCTGTGTATGTATGTTGAATGCTATGCTCATGAATATCTACTCCCTGTTATGCATTTGCTATTATGCTATGTATATGATTTCATGTGTTGAGATTAAAGTCTGAGAGGAAGTAGAAGGAATGAGTTTCAATTGTTTTCCTATCTGAGCAAGGATTCCTGTAAGGAGTGCAGTTGAAGTCATCCACAAGGAGTGCGTTGACAGAAGGCTCAGATAGTTAGCTCTTGTTCTCATTCACCCAGGAGTGAAATTGGATTATACGAGCCGTGCAAGGAGTGTGCAGGCTAAGGAGAGTCTCAGACGTGAATCTGAGCGAAGTATTGAAGGATTGTTGTTGCAGGTGTGCATAGAGTCAAAAAGAACTCAACACTTAGAGGTGTGTGAGAACTGTCGCAAGGAGTGCGTGCAAGGACCCTCTTTGAGGATTGAAAGTGTGAAGAAGCTCAGGAGGGATAAGGCTTTCAAGTTCATCGAGAAGAATCACAGAGAGTCTGTGCATAAAGTGGTTGAATAGGCGCTGCACAGTTACGTGCAGGAGGACCAGTTTTCATAGAGAAATACTGGGTTCATCCGTAGAAGGCATTCAAGAAGAAGGTAGATGGTTGGGATCTCGTGGAGAGGGTTTGTAAAATCCCGCCAACCGTTGGATCTACCAAAGAAGCAGGAGGGTTACAGTCACATTCGGAGTTCAAGCTCCAAGATTCGTGAGCCGTTGGATCTTGGATCAGTTACCCGTCAGCCATTGGATCTGACAGAAGCTGCATGAGGGTTACCATCGGGATTCGAAGGATCAAAAATCCCGTGGTCAAACGTTTTTCAACATTTGAAACCCCGAAGTCCTGGGAAGATCGGAGTCGTCCGACAGTTGGACACGTGGCGGAGATTGAGGCGTTAGGAGTTCGGGAAATCAGAAGTTTCGTGGATAGAAGGTCGGGGAAGTTCATAGTGAAAAATCAGGCATAATTTGAGTCATCCATTCGGGAGGACAGGTGTCAGGAATCCGGAGAGAGTCGGGATATTCCGCATCGGGAAATCGGAGTTCCTGAGGACAGGAAAGTTCGAACATTACAAGTCCTGAAATCCCAGAGAAATCGGGACCATTCATCAGAGAGGACGTGTGGAGGCAATCAGCGCCATCGGGAAAAGTCCCAACAGGAAGTCGTTGATCAGGGTTTGAGTCATGGGATATTGGGGACCCCGGTGAAAAAGTATCTATGCACTTTGGTTTCGCGAAGCCCGAAACCTCGACGAGGAGGAAGGTGCAACCGTGCGGCCAGCTGTCAACACGCCGAAAAAGGAGGGAGGCGCCGTAGCGGAAGCCAGTTGTTAGCCTGACGGAGAATCGGGGTTCGAGGAATCGGGAACCCCACGGGTAGGTGTTTTACAGCATTTGAAATCCCGTAGCCCCGATGGGGATAAGACTGTGGTCACGGACTAACGGTCATATGGGACAAGACCTCTAGCGAGGGGGGCTAGCGTGAAAAAGGCGCATCGGGATTTTGAAGTCCAAAACCCCGACGAAAGGGATATAAGGCTGAGGTCTTATAGAAACGGTCGCGTGGACTGAAGGCTTAGCCAAGTGAGGGCTAAAGAAATAAAGGAGAACATCGGAGATCGGGGATCGGTGATGCAAGTTACCAGAACATCACAGGTGTCAAGATCCCGATAGCGGGAACCCCGATCACAAAGAATAGAGGCCAGCATTGATTTCCCGATAGTTAAGGGAGGTCATTTGGAGAATTGTTGTGGGTGTGGGAAATTCCCGATAGGGAATTAGAAGAGATTTTCAGTTCTTCAGGCCGAGGAAGAAGAAAAGGTCTTATGAGCGGATGTGCCTGGGTGGCGCGCCTGCGTCAAGTGGTATCAGGGCTTAATTCTTGTCTGTATATTTCAGGCAAGAGAGGCAGGAGGAGATAAGAGAGAACTTTGATACACACGTCAAGTGGTATCAGAGCATAGAAAAGCTTCTTTTCTTTCTGTAGCAGAGAAAAAGGGGAATTCACCATGCCGCCAAGGAGAAGGGGTAGACAATCACCCGATCCAAAGGAGGAAAGTGAAATTTCCAGAGAAAGAGGTAGGGAAGTGCAGAATCTAGACATGGAAAGAGAAATGCAAAAGCTTCGTGCCATAATGGAGGACATGGAGATAAGAGAAAGGCGCAAAGTTGATGTAGGAGATATCAGTGAATCCAAAAATGAAGATGATGTTGGACATAGAGGAGAAGAAATCCCGGCGGAAGATG
>SNQJ01S0234490.1:0-13963 GCA_010110895.2 Picea sitchensis | reverse complement strand
CAGTGATCAATTTGGCTTGTCGCCACTATAATGGATGGTAATGTCATCCAATCTCATAGAGAGCATGAAATTGGTGGCCTAGGATTGATAATTCCCCAAGCAAAGAGTCCATATTGTTTGGCATATTTTTTTGATGGGAAGAGATCATCTTGCTGGAAATTTTGATGCGAAGTAAGCCTTTGAGTGAAGTCACTCAAGGAAAAACCCT
The DNA here is from genome assembly GCA_010110895.2 of Picea sitchensis. Lineage (NCBI taxonomy): Eukaryota > Viridiplantae > Streptophyta > Pinopsida > Pinales > Pinaceae > Picea > Picea sitchensis. The sequence continues at coordinate 13,755 of SNQJ01S0234490.1, read as the reverse complement.
AATTGAAGTGAGTATAAAGATAGTTGTCTGTAAATACCAGACTCAAGCAGATTTCTTGCTTCCTTCCATCAGTAAGAAATGAAAGGACATGGAAAGAAGAAGAAGCTCAAAGGCAGGGGGATTGGCATAATCCCTGGAAAAAATTCAATCTTCATTGTATTCGTTGTAGAATGAATGGATCACATGAATCCACCGACTACAGAGTTTTATGGTATAAGATCAAAAGGGGATTGGCATAATCCCTGGAAAAAATTCAATCTTCATTGTATCCGTTGTAGAATGAATGGATCACATGAATCCACCGACTACAGAGTTTTATGGTATAAGATCAAAGAAGAAAGATAGAGTCAGAAAGAAGATAAGAGGTAAAACCTTATAATTATCCAAAGGTAAATGTAATGAACCAAATGCTTAAATTATCATAATAAACTAGAAGTACACACCATGTACAAAATGTGAGTGTGGAGCACAACTCCAAGATAGATAAGTTACACAATAACTCCTTAAAGAATAGGGGAACCCCCTCCAAATAATCAAATACCTTCATACATCACAATTCACATCCCTCCAATAATTAACACATGATCTCTTATATATAGCTATTCACACTTGCACATGAGGCCCCTTTATTACTAGGCCAACCCTATTACATATATATTTACACATTACATGTGAATTTAGGCCATATATTCCTCCCCTTAGGGTCATATCATATACATTTAGCCATATATATTCCCCCCTCGGGTCATAACATAGTACCCTCCTTCAAAAAGCTTTGTCCTCAAAAATTGCAATTAAAGACTTCACATGTGATGAAAACATGTAATATTATTTTCTTATGTTCTTACTTTCGTCATTCCATTGTTGATGATATATCCATCCAAAATTAATTGTTTTCAGTCTTAATCCTTGGTGTCTACTTGTTGCATAATTTTCTTTCCGTTGATTCCATGTATTGTTGTTGAAGCTTCTCCAATTTGTAGTGGTTGTTGGTCTTTGATAATAGCTTGTTAAAGAGTAGTTTGAAAAAACCTTGTTCAATGAATATTGACAATTATTCCATCTTCTTCCTTTATAATGTTGATATCGACCTGTGTGTCTTCCTTGAAAGGTGTAACACCCTGTTTCCCTCAATTTGTAATCAATCATAAAATAGGAATTACCATGCTAATGCATGAGGACAATGTAAATGTATTATTGTTTGAGTTGTCAATAACTGACTGTGGGGGTGAAGCCTTGAAAGTACTGGCCATGATATCACTAGGGGAGAAAAATTAGTTAATGAGGCAAGGATCGGTGGTTGAACTACCAAATACCCCCATGAATGGGAGCATGGTCTAGCCGCAGGAAGTCATCCTAAAGTACCGTAGGGTCTGACAGACCAGGCGGACCTAAGCTTCCTTCTAACAGAAGGAAGGTGACAATTATACACACGAAGGCAGCAAAAGAGGGAGACACCAGACACCAGACACCAGACAAGGGTAGAAGCTTGCAAGGGAGAGGCGCGAAGCCCTCCAACAAATCATGAACATAAGGCCATGAGATTGATGCCAAAGAGCATATGAGAAACCTCGCCAAGACCACAACCGAGTGAGAAAGCTCCAAGTTGAAGAAAACAAGACCTGAACAGAAGCTGAAACAGAGAGAGAACCCTCGAGAACTATGAGAATTCCCTGGTGATATCATGGCTTGGCACGGGGCTGGCCAGAGTGCTAAGAATGAATGCCTCTGAGCCTATGGTCGGGTGGAAGGATGAACACCCACAGTCAGTTGGTTGGTGGAAACCTGTAATAGATAAGCGATCTCCTGCCCTGTGTAATTTAGTTGTAACTGTGTATGAATTCGTTATACTGTGTATGCTTTCAGGAATGTAAATGAATGCTTAATGGATATACGGTATCCCTTCTATTTATGCTTGGTTGTATAATTAGGAAAGTAAGGAATTATATGGTTAAGACATGACTTATTCTCATAAATTCTTGAGTTCTATAGTGTCTTAAGCTAGAGCCATGAACTGTGAGCTCGTCGACCTTAGGCATAGTTTCATATACAAAGGTTTACTCACCTAGTCGTTTTGAGTACCTTGGAGGACGAAGATTGTTAAGCTCAAGAGAGGTAGTGTAGATATGCACAGGCTCTCTACGAGGAAAACAAAACCCCAAAACCCCCTTGTTGAAGGAGCGCAATAGTTGTGTTGAAGATCCCTCTAGGTGTTAAGTCCAGGAGAAAGAGTGCAAAGCTTTGAAGTCCTTCATAGTTGACAAAGCTCAGGAAGGATAGCGAGTTTCAAATACCAAAAGAGAGTACCCTTTTTTCTACTAGATGAATGAACGAGATCCTTTCGGGAATATCCTAGGCCCGTCAGGACCAATGGATCTAGAGGAGGAGCACAGGAATTAACACCTTGATCCCTTCAGCCTTCGCAAGTAGAGAAAAAATCGGGAACGTAGAACCCATGATCCATGAGGAGTAACAACAACCCTTAGATTAGTTTCAAAGAAAGGATCTGGATCGTCGAAGCCGTGCCCATACACTTAGAGGAAAGCACAGAAGAGATTTAGTCAGAGCCATCAGATCTAGTGCCAAGAGCTGACAAGCGTCAGATTTGCAACAATAGCGCAGACCTTAACACTGCGTGCCAAGGGATCATTTCGACATTTTGTTACCAGGGAAATGAGAGCGAAGACTCCCCTAGGATAGCGAAAGGAGATTGTCGATAAAATCCTGGTCGTCGATCTGTGAAGGATCTAGGCCGTCAGATCTAGCGCAGAGGACCGATAGTCGTCGGATCCGAGAGAATGTGTGCAAGGTTTAACCCTCGTATAAGCAGGAGTGGGGATCCGCTAAAGTCCCGAGACCATCAGGACCGTCCATCTAAGGGGACATGTGGTGAGTAGTCGGTGTTCAGAGGAATCACCGAAAGCATCGAGACCGTCTATTCTGGAGGACAGGTGTCGAATATTTAGACCCATCGGGGATTTGGGCACCGGGAAATTAGAGGGGAAGAATTCCCCAAAATAACGAAAGGAGATTTCCTGAAAGAATCGGGAGCATTCATCTCAGAGGATGCATGGCAGCGATCCAGAATTCATAAGGGATTTGGCACTAGGAGAATGAGGGTGAAGACCGGAGAAAACTCACGAAAGGAGATTTCGCGAAGGATCAGGACCGTCCATTGGAGAGGACAAGTGGCGAGTGTTCGGTGTTTCGTGGATCGGGAGAAAAGAGGAGAGAGTCTTTCGACTCCCTCATATGCGAAATCGCGATTGGATCCAGACCGTTGATCAAGGGGAGGTTTGGATCGTTCATTTGGTTCATCGGAGAATCGGGATTCGAGAGTTGGAGAACCTTGGAAGTCGCGAAGTCCCGAAATCATTGGAAGTTGGGACCCAGTCCTTAGGGAAGGGTGGCATCGGCACATAGAAGTGAGGGATAGAACGTGTTAGGGTCTAGGTGGAAAACAAAGTTTCAGACTTCGGGGATTCTAGGGACGAGAGGTTGAAGTTGGGTTGCGATTCCTTGAATCGTGAAATCCAAAGTGCTCAGAGGAGTGGCCCCAGGTCACAGGATAGGGCCACGTGGTGAAGGCTTAAAGGAGGATCCAAGGAGTCCGTTTACCCCTTTCGAGGTTCAGTATTTCGGCATATCGAAGGACAGGAACTGGTGCGCTTAGACATTTGGATCCCCGGTATCACGAAATCCGGTGAGTCCTTCGTGGGTTAGCCAGTGGTCAGAGGGTTGTGGTCACATGAACAAGAGCCAAGGGAGGATCTAGACTCCATTCCAGAGTTTGGCATTTCAGAGGAGAAGAGTTGGGGTTCTTTGCATTTAAATCCCCAAAGTCCCGATTTTTGAAAGATGTCCTTTGGGCGTAGGCCAGGGTCGTAGTGTCGATGATCACATCGAGGTGAAGCCCGCACTTGGTGCTTGAGTTGTACACGATGGGTTTTCAATGAAAGGACTGGTGGATTAGTTTAGTGAAGGCTTCGACAGGAAGAGCTAGCCTACACTAGGAACTCGTAGGAACTTGGGAATTCTGTCCCTCGAGAAAAAGGTGAAAATTTTATTTTTTCCATAGTGGGTGTGTGACAAAATGGTATCAGAGCATGGTTACAACACTTGGCCTGCTTGGGCTCATGCACGAGTCGCAAAAAAGAGGTATCGTTATCTGCATTACTCTTTAAGGAGAAGGATTGCAGAATTGAACCTGTGATTTTGGGAATTTTTGTTGAATTTCAGCAAAGGAATTTCTTTAACCCCTTTGTTAAAATGGTAACTACTCCTATCGGAGTAGGGATATGCTAATTGACAGTGATAATAAATCTTGAATGTGAATAGTTGAATATAGCGGGGAAATTTCGTATGCCGAGTGTGCATATAGAGCGCAAGGAGTGCATATAGAAACAAGCTTGTGTTAAAGTTTGAAAGCTCTGAAGGTTGAACGCAAAGGTTGATTCCAGAAGATTTGATGCCAAGTTTGTGGTTGGAAGTCATTGAAAATCTGAACGGATGGTGGAATTCTCAGAGGGAGGAATACCGAAATTCTGTGAACCGTTAGATCTAGTTGATCAACGGAAAAGATAAGGCTGATAACCTCTCATCACTCACAAAATTAGGAGGAATAGTATCCGTTAGATTAGAATTAACGAGAGCCGTTGATCTAGAGCTTCAAGGTTTCGTCTATTGGGAAAATAGAAGCGTAGACTTTCCAAAGTCATGTCAGGTAAATCACCGATTCAATCAAGGCCGTTGGTTAGCAGATGACATGAACTGTAGATTCGGTGTGCAAGATGCATATGGTAGTGTGCAAGATGCAGATGTTCATGATCCATTATGAACAAAATTTTGATGTTAAATCATGTTTCTATATTCCAAAACAAAGTTAGGGCGAGACCTAACCAAGACTGGTCAAGGAAAAAGAGAAGGAAGACCACAGTAAGAAGTAGATTGCATAAGAAAAAGGAGGAACACTTTCATCACCCTAAGAACCCTAAATTGTTTAGCAGAGTCATAGGATTAAAAGAACAGTCGTGGAAACCGGTATAGTTGCTAAAGGGAAAGTAAACCCCCTGAGTATGATTAAATGAATAAATGAGTACGTTTAATTGCTTAAGATTGGTTGAGTCCATGATTAAGAAAAGGTAGTGAAACCTTAGAGATAACTCGACTGGGCTAAAAAGTCCCAGGCGATGTAGAAAGAATTTGAAGAAGGGGAGAGCCCTCAATTCTTTCCTTGTTGTGTATTATGTTTTTCTATGAGATGAGAAAGCTAATACATTGATGAACGAAAATGTTTTGACATCATAGTAATGATGGTTGTAATGTTGTGAAAACGATTGAGAACTATTGTGTTGCCCTCATGAAAACATTAAGGACAGTGTGATGAAGTACATACATATATGTTGAGACATGTCTGAAAATATTTTATTAATTTAATGCTATGGTAATTGCATTTTAATTTACATGATGACTAATGTGCTTATGGTGTATGTCATGTGTAGAAATAAATAAGATTGGAACTGTCGAGAAAGACAATTGCCAATAATGAGCAACCTCAATCAAAGGATGACTATGAGAAGGTTCTTGTGGAACAATTATTGAAGGGACTTTAAAATTCCCCATGGAGCACCACTGATGGGATAATATCAGAGAGAGAGTGCTAGCAACCAAGAACCGGTATAAAGATATTCGTGCCTATGTGGCACAAGGTATGAAGGGATTTTGTAGGAACCCCTTCTGAAATATTTTATTTTCTTAGTGTTATGCATGAATTTTGAAAGGCAGTGGTATGCCTTGGATACCCAAGTAAGGTATGACCCAGGAAGGAGAACCTGAATGATGGAGGTATGAACCTCTGGTAGTAAACATTTTTTGTAACCCTTGGAATAATTCATGAACTGATATGTCATGAATGCATTGACAATCAAGGAATGCGTAAAGGCATTCATGTGAAACTTTTGAGTTCATGTGTATTGATTTGGGATCGTGATCGACCTATAGTAGGCAGTATGGTCCTGCTGTAAGAATGAAAGAAAAACGAATAAACCATATGAGGAAAAGGTTGGTTAAACTCCAACACCCCATGGCCAAGAACCGGTCATAAAGTGTGGCGAACTTGAATAACAATGCAAGAGTGCATTGGGTATGAATGTGGCCATGGATAGTGGCACATTTGTTAAAACCCTTTGAAATGTTGAATTACGTTTTGAATATATATGTGTGTGTGTGTGTGTACATGGAAAATGTAACAATTTTTTGGTTGATTGAAGAATGAATTGCAGGAAGCAGAGGGTCATGGATATTGCAGTAAGGTAATCCCATAAGAAAGAACGATTTCCTGTTGAGACAAACTACAAGGAATGGTATTTCCTTTTGAGAAGGTGAATTTGATTGTTAGTATGCACCATTTTGAAATTGTTGTGATGAATTTGAAAAGGTGCAATAAAAATGTATGTGCATGAGAACTAACAATTTGATTAGCTAAGGAATGATTGCAGGAAGAAGGAGTCTTGGATATGGAAATTTTGTAAGCCCATAAGGAAGACCGATTTCCTGTTGAGCTAAAATGTTATGGGAAGGAAAGTCCCATAATTATGAATCTGGTTCCTGTGCGGAAAAAATATGAAAACAAATTGTGGAATAGGAAATCTGTAGGTGATAGATTTGCAATAGAATTCTGAAAGTTAGAATTTATAATGATGTCTCACGAATCTTGTGTACCTGTGATACAGGTGAGAAGAAAATATTTGTCCTAAAAGGACAGATGAAGGATGTCATAGCTGAAAATGATGAACATGGCTATTGTTGAGCCATGAGAACCCCGTGATAAGTCATGATCGTCGGACATACATTGTGTTGAGGTTACACAAACCATAGGGACGCCTTGGCAGAGAAAGTCTGAGGGACACCTCGACTTTAAGACTCGATAGAGTTTCCAAAATTCTTCTTGTGCGAGAAAACCTTGGCAAGGTAAGATGGATCACCCGAAGGACTGTATAGCAGTGAAGGGGATGCCTGAGCCTGGGCCTGGAGGGTGAGTGACTGCAAGGAAGATGAAACCATGATATCTCTTGTGAGCTATTGAATTTGAATCATGCACCCAATGGGTATGTCAAGGAAAGCGATGAGCTTGAATAACAAAACAACCATGTGGACACAGATCCACAAACTGCATAGATAAGTACTATGCTAGATTATGAAAATTTCCTTTTGAATTTTGAAAAACAGTAAGATGTTTTCGCACAAAATTGTGATTAATGTGCTTGTTGTCCAAGAATTATTGAAGGCAGGTGACGAAGAATAAGATCCTGAAAGAGGACCTAACCGAGGACAAAGGTCAAGACTTCTGAAGTGGTTGAATGAGAAAGGCATGACAAGTGTTTTTGAGAAAGAACACCGAGGACGGTGTTCCTTTAAGGGGGAGGGAATTGTAACACCCGGTTTCCCCCAATTTGTAATCAATCATAAAATAGGAATTACCATGATAATGCATGAGGACAATGTAAATGTATTATTGTTTGAGTTGTCAATAACTGACTATGGGCGTGAAGCCTTGAAAGTGTTGGCCATGATATCACTAGGGGAGAGAAATCAGTTAATGAGGCAAGGACCGGTCCACCCCCATGAATGGGAGCATGGTCTAGCCCCAAGAAGTCATCCTGAAGTACCGCAGGGTCTGACAGACCAAGCAGACCCAAGCTTCCTTCTAACAGAAGGAAGGTGACAATTATACACACAGAGGCAGCAAGCGAGGGAGACACTAGACACCAAACACCAGACAAGGGAGGAAGCGCGCAAGGGAGAGGCATGAATCTCTCCAACGAATCATGAACAAAAGGTCGTGAGCTTGATGCCGAAGAGCATCTGAGAAACCTCGCCGAGGCCACAACCGAATGAGAAAGCTCTGAGTTGCATAAAACAGGACCCGAACAGAAGCTGAAATAGAGAGAGAACCCTTGAGAACTGTGAGAATTCCCTGGTGATATCATGGCTTGGCAAGGTGGTGGACAGAGTGCTAAGAATGAATGTCTCTGAGCCTATGGTCGGGTGGAAGGATGAACACCCACAGTCAGTTGGTTGGTGGCAACCTGTAATAGATAAGAGATCTCCTGCCCTGTGTAATTTAGCTGTAACTGTGTATGAATTGGTTATACTATGCATGCATTCAGGAATGTGAATGAATGCTTAATGGATATACTATATCCCTTCTATTTCTGCTTGGTTGTATAATTAGGTAAGTAAGGAATTATATGGTTCGGACATGACTTGTTCTCATAAATTCTTGAGTTCTGTCGTGTCTTAAGTTAGAGCCATGAACTATGAGCTCGTCGACCTTAGGCATAGTTTCATATACAAAGGTTTACTCACCTAGTCATTTTGGGTCCCTTGGAGGATGGAGATTGTTAAGCTCAGGAGAGGTAGTGCAGATATGCACAGGCTCTCTGCGAGGCAAACAGAACCCCAGAACCCCCTTGTTGAAGGAGCACAATAGTTGTGCTGAAGATCCCTCTAGGTGTTAAGTCCAAGAGAAAGAGAGAAAAGCTCTCAAGTCCTTCATAGTTGACGAAGCTCAGGAAGAATAGAGAGTTTCAAATACCGAAAGAGAGTACCCTTTTGTCTGCTAGACAAACGGACGATATCCTTTTGGGAATATCCCAGGCCCTTCAGGACCAATGGATCTAGAGGAGGAGCACAGGCGTTAACGCCTCGATCCCTTCAGCCTTCGCAAGTAGCGAATAAATTGGGAACGTAGAACCCATGATCCATGAGGAGTAACAACAACCCTTAGATTAGTTTCAAAGAAAGGATCTGGACCGTCGAAGCCACGCATAGACACTCAGAGGAAAGCGCAGAAGAGATTTAGTCAGAGTTGTTAGATCTAGTGCCAAGAGCTGACAAGCGTCAGATCTGCAAGAGTAGCGCAGACCTTAACACTGCGTGCCAAAGGATCATTTTGGCATTTCGTTACCAAGGAAATGAGAGCGNCCCCAAGATAGCGAAAGTAGATCGTCGATAATATCCTGGTCGTCGATCTGTGAAGGATCTAGGCCGTCAGATCTAGCGCAGAGGACCGATAGTCGTCGGATCCGAGAGAAGGTGCACGAGGTTTAACCCTCGTATAAGCAGGAGTGGGGATCCACTAAAGTCCCAAGACCATCAGGACCGTCCATCTAAGGGGACATGTGGTGAGTAGTCGGTGTTCGGAGGAATCACCAAAAGTATCGAGACCGTCTATTATGGAGGACAGGTGTCGGAGATCTAGACCCATCGGGGATTTGGGCACCGGGAAATTAGAGGGGAAGAATTCCCCAAAATCATGAAAGGATATTTCCTGAAAGAATCAGGAGTGTTCATCTCAGAGGACGCGTGGCAGCGATCCGGAAGTCATCGGGGATTTGGCACTGGGAGAACGAGGGTGAAGACCGAAGAAAACTCACGAAAGGAGATTTTGCGAAGGATCAGGACCGTCCATCAGAGAGGACAGGTGGCGAGTGGTCAGTGTTTTGTGGATCGGGAGAACAGAGGAGAGAGTCTTTCGACTCCCTCATACGTGAAATCGCAATTGGATCCAAACCATTGATCAAGGGGAGGTTTGGATCGTTGATTTGGTTCATCGGAGAATTGGGGTTCGACAGTTGGAGAACCTTGTGACCCGGAGTCGAGAGTTGCGAACTCCCGGGTCGCGAAGTCCCAAAATCATTGGAAGTTGGGACCCAGTCCTTAGGGAAGGTTCGCATCGATGCATAGAAGTGAGGGCTAGAATGTGCTAGGGTCCAGGTGGAAAACAAAGTTTCAGACTTCGGGAATTCTAGGGACGAGAGGTTGAAGTTGGGTCGTGATTCCCCAAATCACAAAATCTGAAGTGCTCAAAGGAGTGGCCCCAGGTCACAGGATAGGGCCACGTGGTGAAGGCTTAAAGGAGGATCCAAGGAGTTCGTTAACCCCTTTCTAGGTTCGGCATTTTGGCATATCGAAGGACAGGAACTGGGGCACTTAGACATTTGGATCCCCGGTATCACGAAATGCGGTGAGTCCTTCATGGGTTAGCCAGTGTTCAAAGGGTTGTGGTCACATGAATGAGAGCCAAGGGAGGAGCTAGACTCCATTCCAGAGTTCGGCATTTCATAGGAGAAGATTCGGGGTGCTTTGCATTTAAATCCCTGAAGTCCTGATTTGCGAAAGACATCCTTTGGGCGTAGGTCGGGGTCATAATGTCGATGATCACATGGAGATGAAGCCCGCGCTTGGTGCTTGAGTTGTACATGATGGTTTTTCAATGAAAGGACCAGTGGATTGGTTTAGTGAAGGTTTCAATAGGAAGAGCTAGCCTACGCTAGGACCTCGTAGGAACTCGGGGATTCTGTCCCTCGAGAAAAAGGTGAAAATTTTATTTTTTCCATAGTGGGTGTGTGACAAAAGGTTTCCCAGTAATGAGGGTGTCGATATGGTTTCACTTTTGACGTTTTTTCTTCATTCTACATGTGAATTTCCTCTATATTATTTTTAGAGACAATGAAATCCTCTATCTTCCTTGCTTGTTCTTTGATTGTTCTAGAATTGGAGATAATACCATCATATTTGGCATGTACATCCTCTAGATGGATTTCAACATCTTCAATAGCTTCTGGTGACCTTCTTGAATATTGTCTTATTTCTCCTTCTGAAGTTGCAATGTCACCCCATTTATCAAATTATGACGTCCTTCTTCAATTTTGGATTGCATTTCTTATTTTACCTCATCAGTATTTAGGGATTCCTCAACCTTCTTGCGAATTCTCTCTTCAAGTCTTTTGGTAGATTCTTCATCCAAGATCCTTCTTTCTTATTGATTTTGACAATTCTTCTTTTCTTGTTTCAATCTCGTAACCTCATCCAATAGTTGTTTTATTGTGGTTTTGTAATCTATACATCTCTTCATCTTTCTTTTTCAAATCTTCCATTGACTCATCTTTTTCCCACTTGTCTTTGCTAGTCTTGTCTTGATTTACGTTCTTAACCTCCTTAATGAGTGATTCATTAAGGGATTGTATATTAGATATCTCCTCATCATTATTCTTAATCTCTTCCTTTACTTATTTTAATTCATCTTGAATTCTATACATTTCCTTCATTTTTGTATCCTTGATCCATTCATTTGAGAAGAGTTCTTCAAATTTTCCCCATGTGCAGTGACATCTAGTATCTTGATCAATACTCATCCACCACTTCCAAAAAAAATTCCCTTGAAGGAGTCATATCATATTCTTTTACCAAACTCAACCATTCCATAGGATTGATTTCATCTTTATCTTCATCTCCTGTAAATTTAGGTATTTTCATTGATGCTTAATTGAGGTCTAACCCCAACCCTTTAATTAAAACCTCAATATATTAAGGATAATGATATCAAATAGTTATAATCCTTGTTCCCATATAATCTTGTAGGTTTCCTCTTTCCAATGGCTCTTGAATGAGCTCGATTAGACATTCCAATCAAAAGTTATGATAGTTTTAAGTGAACATACCTTTGAAACCCTCATTTGGAGTATGTCCTCCTAGCTGACCTTCCTTCTGATGTATCTCTTCAATTTAGTCCCTTTTGAGTCTGAAATTGAGACCTCTAATCCTATGATATGTCCTATCTTCAATTCCATAGTTCTGATCAAAATTGGATGTGCCAAGTGGAAGTTATGGAAACTTCCCCACACCTTGTTGATTTTTGGCCCTTCCAAGAGAGTGAACTTGAACAACATTCCACACACAAAATATTTTCTATATGGTTTTGAAAATTGTACCAGAAATACTACAGACCATCATTTGTCTAATGAAACTATTCTAATGGAATTTGTAGCCTCACTGAAGAAGATATGGCAATTTTACCAGGAACACTTGTTTGAGACTAGTAAATAGGACTAGTTAGATACCCTATATTCCACATAGTGTATCTCCAAAATTATGATGACCCGGAAGCTGAAATTTTTACCACAACGACCATGATATGTCTTATAAATAAAATACATTTTTTTCCTTTAAGTGGCTCCAAGAAACAATGATAGTGAAAAATTCATAATGACTGTATTGAGGAAGCAAAACCCTAGGATCGGTGCTCTGATACCAAATGTAATGAACCAAATGCTTAAATTATCAGAATAAACCAGAAGTACACACCATGTATAGAATGTGAGCATGGATCAAAACTCCAATATAGATCATTTACACAATAACTCCTTAAATAATAGGGGAACTGCCTCCAAATAACCAAATACCTTCATACATCACAATTCACATGCCCCCAATAATGAATACATTATCTCTTATATATAGTTATTTACACTTGCACATGAGCCCCCTTTACTACTATCTCAACCCTATTACATATACATTTACACATTACATGTGCATTTAGGCCCATATATACCCCCCCCTTGGGATTATATCATATACATTTAGTCATATATATGCATTGCTTGAGTCATAATAGTAAAGCACCTGCGCATTATGTTGTTGTCTATTGCAATATAGGAGTAACTGAGGATCTATTTAATATTGCATTTGCTTCTTGGGGAGATACATGGCTTCTTGACACAGACACAACCTCTCAAATGGAATTTCAAAGAGAATCCTTCGAATACTTTGATGGAAATGTAGATGGCTTAGTGTACTTTGTAGTTAGATCAAGTCTCAAGCCTTCGAGAATGGGCACCATTAGGCTTAAGTTTCCCAAAATCCCAGATTGTATTCTACACAATGTACTTTATCTTCCTAAGCTTCAAAGAAGCTTGTTGTCCCTTGTGCACATCAGACAGCAAGGCCACTATGTACATATGTTCAAATGAAAAGTTGAGATAAGGAAGGATTTTGAAAACATGGTTGTCATGACTAGAATAGAAGATGGAATTTTGTTGAAGTTGAATGGGACATCTTCCCATACATACATTGTTGCATACCCCTCTCATTATGACTCAGGTATAATTCCATATAGTCTTTTGTGGCATGTATATTTTTCCATATTAATTATGATAGTCTATGTTTATTGAGAAAGAATGGTGTTTATGGTTTACTTACTATTCCTTGAAAATTGAAGCAATGTGATGCTTGTATCCTTGGAAAACACAATAAACAACCCTTTCATGATTCCACTTCCAGAGCACGTACAAAAATTGAATTGATTCATTTTGGTTTTTGCAGGCCTATGCATGTTCCTTATGAAAATGGAAACAAATATATCATGAATTTTATTGATGATTACACCAAAATGTATTGGTTGTATTTACCAAAAGATAAATCACAAGCTTTTGAAACATTTAAAAATTTTCATGTATGGATTCAAAAATGTGTCCATCTCATGCTCTCAAAAACAAGACTCAATATAAAATGTGGTATGGCCACATTCCTTTGATGAGGCATCTCAGGGTCTTTGGTTCCACCTGTTGTGCCTTGATTCCTAAGGAGAAAACAAGAAATATTGATGCAAGGAGTCAAAAGTGCATCTTCTTGGGGTACTCAAATACCACCAATGGGTATCATCTATATGATGAGACAAACAATAAGTTCATCCTTTCCGTAGATGTGATATTTCTTAAATCCACCAAGAAAGATGAAACTATTGAGAAGCATCTTGATCGTCTAGACAGATTCACTCATGTAAAGATATATCATGAATTTGATGATGAGATTCCACATCTTGAAGGGAGGATCCATATATTGGGTCAATCTTTGGAATATCCTTATGAAGCGCCTTCTTCCCCACATGAAGAATTTCCTTCCACTTCATCA
>SNQJ01S0234489.1:0-13963 GCA_010110895.2 Picea sitchensis | reverse complement strand
AAGATTATCAAAGAATAGATGCAAAGTATTTCTCAAATAAATTCTACTCTATAATTTCTCCTTTGACAATAAGAATTTGAAAACAAATGAAATGATAACTGGAAAAACACTTAACAGAGAAAAGGAAATGCCACCAACACCTCTGCACAAGAATCCTGTCAAGAACTTGCCTATTATTGATCGATCATTTCAAGATTACTGAAAAAACTTTCTGGAATGGCAAGGCCCATAGTCCAGAAAAATAAATCCACTTCCTCCCAGGTTGACCCCTTCTTCCTCAAGCAAATATAATAATATATGTCTTTTAACCCTCACCTCGAATCACTCAGATAAAATTCGAAATACAAAGAACCCCCTAGAAAAAGACAAGTGTCCTCTATCTAAACAAAAAATCAAGAGCGTTACAACCAAATCCCTCAAATTAGGATTTATATCCTTGATGAGTTTTACAATAAGAAACAACTATATTCTAGTGTGAAATAGATGAGAATCATCTGTAAATATGACTAGGAGTCATGAGAAATGATTTGGCAGTGTGTAACATAAATCTCGGCAAGATTCATGCGATTCTGGTTGTCTCCGTCGAGTGTCTTGTGAACTGGTTTGCTGCTGGAGATATCTTGCATATGATGTACCGATGGTAGGTTCCATGATCTTATAGACCCAACATATCATGTGAACCTCTGGCAAAGCGCCACAATAAGGAAGAAAGAACGTTGAGATAAAGGTTAAAATGTGTGGAACCTGGGCAAATAATGGTGTTAGATAAGGAATAAGTTACCACCAGTCCACCTCCCAAATTATAAAAATGGATCTTTCAATCAACACACAAAACCTCTGATTCTTCTTTAACTGATAATTTCATTCCACCCATAGGGGCACTGATCAACTTCTCGTTCAATGGAGAACCAGAGTTGTTACCTGCACATTTAATGGAGTAAACCACTGAATCTTTTGACTGCCAGACATCTCTCGGGCTGAATCGTTGAATGATGTCTACATACAGCCACAATAGGTGACGGAGATCTCCATGCAAAAACTGAGAGAAACGACAAGTGGTGCTTATACAACATTTTGCCATGTGTGTGTCATTTTTATTCCTAGGCTTTTATCCACATGCGTCCCACAAACAGATTTATGGATGTTATATACGGCGTTGCGTCCATACTATATAGATGATGAGCCAAAGGCTATGATGATGGGGATTTGTGCTTGGCTAGTAGACTTAGTGGAACTTTGGCCCTGCATGGCTTGCTAGGCGCTTATTGAGATCGTGTTGTGTTCTTGTGCAGGTGCTGGAGTGTGGAGAAGGAGCATAAACTTGGAAAAATTCCAGAACACCTTAGAAATGATAGAAATACAAAGGCCAGGATGATGAATATGAAGATCAGAGAGCCATTTTTTAATCTAGCTATAGGCTTTTGGTCACTAGAGGTACATAAAAATCGGGTTCTAAGTGACCAAAAGCTCTCTCTTTCGGTACCTAACATAACATGAAACTCTACTCTTTAGCGACCAAAAACAAAAATTCCCGTCTGATAACAACTGAGGTGAATTGAGAGATTTTTGTCAGTTTTACATCTTTTTTGTGCGTCGTGAGCAATAACATAATGCCTGAAATAGATAACAGTCAGAATATTGATTTCCCTATAAGCTATAGGGTCCTAACAGAAGTATTGGGACTAATTCTTGGTTTTCCTAATGCGCCTTAACCTAACGCATCTCGATCTACCTCTAGATTTCAATTTTGATCACTTTGAAATTTTTGAATTCATCATTATGTGTCGTTCCTATTAGATGGTTATGTTGCTTCTAGAGGTATGCAATTTTATATGTTTAAATTTTATCACTATCCTAATGTTACAAGAATGTGGGCATGTATGGGCCTGTTACTTATTCAATATTGTGTTTTAGTTTTCTAAAAATAAAACTAAGAAGTATTGGCCTCTCCTAATTTGTTTTATTGATTAAAGGGATATGGAGTTTCTTAAAATAACAGTTTATGATTCCCCCATAGCACTCATGTTATAGTTTCTTCTATTATTAGGTTACTTTCAATTTAGTAGATAACAATAGCATAGACAGGATCATTGAGATAAACACAATGACAAGAGTACACAAGCATTTATCTTGGGAAGCTAGGCCCTTCAAAACTTCGCACTAGATGAGTGGTGGTGTGTGTTCAGAAGAGCTAGCCTCTCTTATTTATACAATTACGGCACGTGTGGAAGTGTCTGTGTGACAAGACCAACTTCTTCTTAAAGGGTGGTTATAACCACCTTTAATATATTCTAGGTCGAGGTTCTTATTTAGCCCTATTACAATTAGGGGTTTGACAATCTACAAAGGGTTGTTCAATTACAATACCTATCATGATCAATCCACAAAAGTTGATCTAATCAACATAATAAATATATTTTATCTTTATCCACAAAAGGGGATAAGAATATTCTTTCAGTTACACAATATTTTAAAACTCCCTCTTAGCCAAGAAGGATATTTTTATCTTTTTGGCGGAATCCTTTGGTGTCGACATCAACTAGGTAGTAGCATCCAATGGATAACATCATCAATGAGCAGCATCTATGGTTTGGATAACAACATCAACTAGATAACATCATCAACTAGGTAACATCATCAAGTGGGTAACAACATCAACTCGATAACTTTTTCATCGGCATGCGTCCTTGATTGTCATATGTAAATCATTGAAAGTTTTGTTCTCCTTATCTTCTTGTGAGACGATACTCTTTCTTTCTTTCGTCTTCATGCAAAATATACTTATTTCTTATCATCACACAGAAGATGTCACGTGAGTTTTGCCTTTCCTTTATGTTCTCCCTTCTCTTGTAGTCATATATCTCAACCATCCACTAGGGTGGACTACTACCATAGCTTTACTCCTAGTCATCCCACATGAACTAGAAGCTAAGATGATAACATGGGCAAGACTAGACTCCCTTTCAATGATCCATGCAGTATCACAACACAAACCTCAATAGCCAACTAACCATTACACATGGTCATGGTTTGTGTTCCATGCTACTCAATCATTGGCTAGAGGAGAGTATATGTTCGTTGCACCTTGGAGAAACATCCACATTCTTCTCTATGAGGGTATTCTAGCATGTTCCTAGAGTATCAAAACTCAACACTTGGGCCGGTGTGCTTGGAAAATTTCTAATTCCTTCTCTACGATGGTATATTCCTTCTCTACAAAGGTCTACGTGGGATTGCTATTCCTTCTCTGAGGTCTACACACAGTAGGTTGCTCATTCCTTCTCTCAGAGGTCTCTTCCTTCTCTACAAGGTCTATGATGGGAGCATGCAGCTCCACATCATTGACCAACCGTCTTGTTAGCCATTCAACATTTGGAGAGAAGTCCTTACATTCAATTCAAATTTGAATGTAAATTTAATGCATAGGCGGGTGAGCCATAAAAGCCATGCCTTTAATGCGGTACGTATCTTAGGATTTGCTGTTTAGCACGGTTGGCTGAGATCTAGATCCAGGTGCCGGACTAGACAACCATTGATTATAAATTAATAGAGTAGGTGAACATGGAGGAATGAGCCCTCAGGTAAAAAGAGATATTCATATCTAATTTTGAAAAAAAAAAGGATTCATGTAGACCAGAAGAGAGTAGAGAGGAGCCAAGAGAGCTCAAGAGAACCTTGTAAAAATATACAGGCATTTACCATTATGTCTGAGGAAGCGGTTTTCACCGCAATATTAATTTTATGTGTGTGTATGTGAGTGTTTTCCTTTATACTATAATTGTATGTTGTTATCATGCATTTACTTGCAGGGAGTGTGTTTGAGTTTAGGTTGAGAGGTCTTTGAGGCTTAACACCATGTGGGTGTGACAGAACGTTGAAGTTAAGTGGTAGAGTTGCACTTATGAACTCTGAGGAGTTAGATAGAGGCGTATTAAGGCACAAGTTGAGATCAACAACTCGGGAAGAAGAAGACCTTTGAGGTTTCTAAACAACTCAAGAGGTAAGGCTGCAATGGGAGAGAGCCGCAGTCGCGAGGCGAAACTATGGCGGGGATTACGTGGGCACTACTTAGAGTGGGCATGAGCATGCACGAGGTCTTGAAGGAGAATCATTGTGAGGTTGTAGAAAGAAGTGAATAGCTAAGGATTGAAAGAGCATGCCAATGGGAAGCGAGAAAATACTCTCCCGAAGTCAGCGTGCAGGAAGGCACAAGAAATCAAATAACTCTTTGAGTTTAGGAGTTGAAAGAAGAGTCCAATAGGGACCTTCTTGGGTCTTGAACACTTAAGAAACCGACCATCTGGAATTACATTTGGGCGAGGAGAGCCTCGAAGGCATTATATTCTCCATCTAAGGGAGAAAAAAAGGAAACGAGAAGTGCAATGAAATCAAAGCTCTGAGGGCTTCGGGAGAATCGTCCATCTCCATTTCATCCCTCGCCCGTCCATCCTCCGTCCATCCACCTGTCCGTCCATCCTCCTTCCATCCATCCATTCCTTCCGTCCATCCATCCATCCATCCTTCCATTCCATCCACCTCCATCCATTTCCATCCGTCCATCCATCCATTCCATCCTTTCCTTTCCTTTCCATCCAATTCCATTCCTTCCTGTCCATCCTTCCTCCTTCCTCCTTCCTGTCCATCCATTCCTCCTCCCTTCCATCATCCATCCTCTCCTCCTCCATCCATCCATCCTCCTCCATTCCGTCCATCCATCCATCCATTCCTCCATCCATCCTTCCATCCATTCCATCCTTCCGTCCATCCTTCCTTCCTTCCATCCATTCCTTCCTTCCATCCATTCCTCCTCCTCCATCCATCCATTCCTCCATCCACTTTCCTTTCAAGGTCAGGATTCGGTTAACAAGTGAGCAGTGCCCTGAGTTTCGCGACATCGTGAAACCCGATTTCCCAGAATACTATCGGGGATATCTGAGAAGGGATCTGTGGGTGAAGAAAGGTCGATCACGGGATCACGGGGGCATTGTAGCTCTTAGGACTGAGAGTCGAAGAAGGTCACAGTGAGGCAGGTTGGATCATTAGGGTCGTGACTGCAGTAGGTCTAGGCGTGGGATATAAAATCTCTTGGGTCCAAAATATTTCAATGTGGTATAATACCATGCTACCCATGCTGAACCATCCATCTAATGGATAGCTTTCATATTGATCAAAATATCACGGGCACCATCCATCTGCTTTTCTATCTAAATCAAATCAGGATATTTCGAACTCAGAGACATGCCTCCCTCTTACACCAAACTAATAGCTTCTAGTCATATCTTGGGTGCCTTCTTGAGTTCGAATATTTCTTTCTTTTTGTCTTCATCTTGGATCAACCTGCTCCCTCTGAATCTATAAGAACGATGTTAAGACGGCATGAATTACACATTTCATCCACTATATCTGAGTATTCATCCTTTTCTTCATCTTGAATATTTTTTGATCTGCATCTTTAGGAGCCTCCTCCCTATATAAATCTTGGATATTGTTTGGTCTTCTGCCATTATCACCATATCATATGTCCTTCTCGTGTTGCCTAACTTTTGCAAGTCAAGGCATAAGTTCTTTCTTACGATACTTGTTTACTTACATTATGCTTTCTTTGTCACTCTCATGGTGATCATACTTGAAAATAAATATTTTAGCTCTTTAGCCTTTTCTTTGATAAGTCCTTCATAGAACTGCATAGACACTCAAATAAAACTAGGTTAATTCACATTCTCACAAAATCTAAATTGTAATGATAAAGTATTAAAATAAATTTATAAATGCGGGTCGTAGAGATGCAGGCAATTAATACTTGAGGAAGGGAGATTAAGACTTGTAATGATAATCGATGTTGTTGGAATTTCTTATTCCACAATGGCCATTCAAGGCTCGTGGGTCCCCTTGTCTCGATGGGCCAAAGAAGTCGAAGGCGCTTGGGAGAAGTGGCGGTTCATTATTTTCCTGACGTCGAAGATGTTATAAGGAGGCGATATCTTGGGCTTGTCTACTCGTTAGGCATGCTCATGTAGACAATCCAGACTCTAAGAGGGCAAAAAAATTGCATATGGGGGAGGAGAACGACTGGAGCAGAGCCAAAACATAAGAATTGAACCAAATTTGAATGAAAAGAACCATAACAAACCTTGATTAAATGGAGAGGCACTGGAGGAGAGGAAGGGACCTTGTGGATGTGTCATGTACCCATCACAATCTACCGACCCTACTTCATTGAAGGATCTATTAAACAAGAATGAAAGAGTTTCCTTGCATGCTCGTATGAGCTTTGAATGTCACTCATCCTACGATATATGGATGTAAGGGAGGAGACATATGTAGTTAAGTCATCTATCTACATGTTGGTCACTTGGCACCCCATGCGAAGGTACTTACCATCATATTAAAATTACCCACAAATCAAATATATTTATTTATTTTCAATTTCTTTTATGTAAAATAATGCACATACATTTCAAAGATACATTTTCAAAATGACTAACAACAAATATGCATATTGTGGAGATGGATATGAAAAATGAAACTGGAAATATACTTCATATAATCTACTACAAGATTGATAAATTATGAATTTATTGATATACCTTTTATGCTCTTGATGACAAGTTGATCTTGGATACCCTCTTCAATTTCTTCATGAAGACTAATCCTTGATTCCAACTCTACAAAATCAAGCTCACAACCATATCCTTCCTCTATATACAAGTCAAATGGTATAACATTTTCTTCTCTTTCTAGAGGAGGAAGGCTTTCCAAGAATTGTTTGGGATATTGGAAATCATATGACTCAAATACAACATCCAATAGTTCAAATTCGTTTTTAATCTTTCAACAATAGGCAAGAAAACAACTTTTACCTTCAGGTGTGAATTGTTTGGATTTCAAACAAAGAAATATTGCTTTTGAGAAAATCTCATCAATATGAAATTCTACTAACTCGACCCTCAAAGTTTGCAATAGTTCACTAGATAGAGTGTTTTCCACATACCTCGTCATCTTGAATCACCATCAATGCTCTGAAATATAGATTCTTTGGCAGTGAAGTTTCTTTGTGAAATTTGAAGCTCAGGATCTTGAATAATGGATTCGCCAGATGAATTGTACAGCCTTCCTGTTTTTGGCTTATGCTCACCATTAGAGCTCAAAACTGAAGTGCTGCTGGAAAGTTTCCCAGTCGATGCGTAAAATGTATCACTCGTAATTTATCCGTTGAAGAAGAGGTGTGGGAGGTAATTGTTTTCAACCACTTGGGATATTGGATCTGGCCACAGAATGAGAGGACTCTCTCTGTGTGTTTTAACTTGGTTTGAAATAGGATATTAGGCCTAATTATAGGGATCCTTTTGGTGTTTAAATGGTTGGGTTGGGACAACAGGGAGGACCATAGGAAAATAAGGTCCGTGCTTAAATATATGACTCACTCTAAGATCTAGAAAAATCTCCTACACATGGAAAGGTAGTGGAAATGTTGGATTGAATTAAGTTTTAATGGTGTGAAATGAAGAGGGAATGAGGGAAACAAAGTTTGTAGAAGAAAAAAAAGAAAAAAAAAAAAATGAGTTTTTAGAAGAGAAACATAAAGATTATCAAAGAATAGATGTAGAGTATTTCTCCAATAAATTATGCTCCATAATTTCTCCTTTGACAATAAGAATTCGAAAAAAAAAATGAAATGATATTTGGAAAAACATAGCAGAGAAGGGAAACGCTACCAACACCTCCACACAAGAATACTGTCAACAACTTGCCTATTATTGATCAATCATTTCGATATTACAGAAACTTTCACGGAGCGGCCAAGACCCATGGTCCGACAAAGAAATCCACTTCCTCAGGTGGAACCTCTTCCCTCAGAAGAAAATATAATAATATATGTATTTTCACCCTCACCTCAAATCACTCAAATAAATTGGAAATACAAAGAACCCCCCTGAGAAAGACAAGTGTCCTCTATCAAAACATAAAATCGAGAGCGTTACAACCAAATAATTCAAATTAAGATTTATCCCTTTGATGAGTTTTACAATAAGAAACAACTATCTTCGAGTGTGAAATAGATGAGAATCATCCCTAAATCCGACTAGGAGTCATGAGAAATGATCTAGCAGTGTGTAACAGAAATCTGGGCAAGATTCATGCGATTCTGGTTGTCTCTGTCGAGTGTCTTGTGAAATGGTCTGCTACTGGAGATATCTTGCGGATGATGTACCGATGGCGGGTTCCATGATCTCATACACCAAGCATATGACGTCAACTTCTGGCAAAGCACCACGATAAGTAAGAAAGAACGTTGAGATAAAGGTGAAAATGCCTATGCAAATAATGGTGTTAGATAAGAAATAAGTTTCCACCAGTCCACCTCCCAAATGATGAAAATTGATCTTTCAATAGACACAAAGAACCTCTAATTCTTCTCTAAATGATAATTGCATTCCACCCCCATGGGCGCTGATCAACTATTCGTTCAATGGCAAACCAGAGTTGTTACCTTCGCGTTTAATGGAGTAAACCATTGAATCTTCTGACTGCCAGATGTGGTTGAATCCCGGAATGATGTCTTCATGTAGGCATGACAGGTGATGGAGATATCCATGCAAAAACCAAAAGAAATGACAAGTGGTTCTTATACAACGTTTTCTTGCATGTGTGTCATTTTTATTCCTAGGATTTTATCCACATGCATCCCACAAACACATTTATGATGTTATATATGGTGTTGCATCCATACTATATAGATGATGAGCTAGAGGCTATGATGATGGGGCTTGGCGCTTGGACCATAGACTTAGTGGAACCTTTTCCTTTCGTGGCTCACTAGGCTCTTAATAAGATCATGTTATCGTCATGTGCAGGTGCTCGAGCATGGAGCGGGAGCGTAAAATTGGCCTCCAGGATAGTTTTTGATGAAAAACACATAAAACAAAACCCAAATTTAGTGCAAAAGATCGAAAACCATCAAATGCATTGAAAGCCCAAAGAATCCGCTAAGATGATGAATATGAATATCGGAGAGCCATTTTTTAATCTAGCTCTGGGGCTTTACTAGGTCTTTGGGGGTACACAAAATTGAGTTCTAAGCAATAGAAATCTCTCTCTAACATTTTTGTAACTTTTGTTGTGCATTAATTAATAACGTCAATGCATGAAATAGATATCAGTCGGAATATTGATTTCCCTATAAATTGTAGGGTCCTAACAGAAGTATTGGGACTAATTCTTGGTTTTCCTAATGCACCTTAACCTAATTCATCTCCATCTACCTCTAGATTTCAATTTTGATCACTTTCAAAATTTTGAATTAGATCATTGTCGCCGATTGTTATCGGTTCTATTGCTTCTAAAAGGTATGCACTTTTATATGTTTAAATTATATCACTATCCTAATGTTACAAGGATGTGGGCATGTATGGGCATGTATGGGCATGTTACTTATTCAATATTTTGTTTTGTTTTCTAAAAATAAAACTAAGTATTGGCCTCCCATAATTGTTTTATTGATTAAAGGGATATGGAGTTTCTTAAAATAACATTTTATGATTCCCCCATAGCACTCATGTTAAAGGTTCTGCTATTATTAGGTTACTTTCAATTTAGTAGATAGCAATAGCATAGACAATGTCACTTAGAGGAAACAAAATGACAAAGGTTACACAAGCATATCTGGAAATCCTCAGGGAAGAAAACCTAGCAAAACTTCCTTAATATAGATATTCAATACAATGCCAAGATAATGAACTAGACAGCAGAATATCAGTAGAAACCTGCATACTCTATGTCTTCCTTCTTAGGCAATGAACAACTACAACTTCCTTCAAACATTCCGCACTAGATGAGTGGTGTGTGTTCAAATGTGGCGTTAGCCTCTCTTATTTATAATTTTGTCATGTGTGGAAGTGTCTCTTCCTTTGAGGGACGACTTCTTCTTACGGGTAGTTATAACCACCTTTAATATATCATGGGCCGACTTCTTATTTATCCTTTTGCAATTCTGGTTTGACCAATCCACAAAAGAGTTTGGTCAATTACAATGCCGACATGGTCAATCCCACAAAAGGGATTGATCTAATCAATAAATATATTTTATCTTTATCCACAAAAGGAGATAAGAATATTCTTCTTGGGATTACACAATATTTAAAACTCCCTCTTAACAAGAATTATATTCTTTATCTTTTGATAGGTCATTGGATGTCGACATCAACTAGGTATGACATCGAATGGATAGCATCATCAAGCGGGAAACATCATCGGTGGATAGGCATTAAATGTATAACATCACCAACTAGGTAACATCATCAGGGTACATCATTAAGCGGATAGCGAAGGCATCCACTTGGTCATCACATCATGATCTTACTAACATATCTATAAATCGCCAGTTTTGTTCTCTTTATCTTCACGAAAAGGATACTCTTTCCTTCTTCGTCTTCACACAAAAGATGCTTCTTTCTTATCTTCTTACAAAAGATGTTCTATGAGGTTTGCCTTTCCTTTTATGTTCTCCCCTTCTCTTGTAGTCATATATCTCACCTATCCAATGGGGTGGAATACTACCATAGCTTCACTCTAGTCATCCCACATGAACTAGAGGAGCTAAGATTCTATCTTGGGGAAGACTAGACTCCCTTTCTATGATTCGCATAGTATCATAACACAAACCTCAATAGGCAACTAACCATTACACATGGTCAAGGGTTGTGTTCCAAGCTACTCAATCCTTGGCACAGAGGAGAGTATATGCCCGCTGCATCTTGGAGATACATTGACATTCCTCTCTACAAGGGTGGTCATGCCCTCTCTACGAGGGGTATTCTAGCATGTCCCTAGAGTATCCAAAACTCAACACTTGGACAGAGGCCAACTTTGGAAAATTTCTCATTCCATTTTCTATGAAGGTCTCTTCCTTCTTTACAAAGTTCTACTTGTGGGATTGCTCATTCGTTCTTTACGAAGGTCCCAGCTATAGGATCTAAAAAAATCTCTTATGTTCCAAAATATTTCAATGATATAATACCATGCTACCCATCATTTGGGCACCATCCATCTTGGGTAGATTTCATCTCCCATCATAATATTTGGGCACCATCCATCTTATTTTATAACTACATCAAATCACGATATTTCGACACATGGATTCATCTTGCTCCACAAATGGTACATGATGGGTCCCATGAGCGATAAAATAGTCATGCTCCACAAATGGTACAGGATGATTTAAACTTAGAAGTTCTGTGTCCAGCTATCACTTAGATTACAGGAGGAGACATGTGTAGGATAAGGACCTCGGGAAAGAACTCCTCATGGCAGTCCAAGGTGTCAGATTGCAAGGAAAAAATGTTGCAAGGCTTGCATTTAAGGAATGATTTGAAGGTTCAGTTAATAGCAACATGGATCCAACATTAGGAAAAAAAACACAAGGATGAAACATGTGATGTAATTTAACGATGACACAACAAAAATTCTCCCATGTGAATTTTTACGAGCCCAAATAAGTTAATGGTGGTTTCATATTTTTAGAGAGTATAGAAAAACACTAAAAGAATCAAGAATTCCTTTTTCGTAATTAATTTAATCAGTTCCAAAATGGTTAAAATTATACCAAAAGGAAGCCTCTTCAAAACTCATTTTAATGAGTGTGACTGAGACAAGATCACTCGTCTAACTTTTCAATTTTAGAGGTCTGAAAAGAGTTGAACTATGGACTCTGTATTTTTAAGTGTAGTCCCCTTAGCCTGAAAGAGTATAAAATATAACTTAGGAGGACTCTCTCCCGACGAGACATGTCTTCCGAGGCATACCTTTTCCTGGATAATATAATTGGCTGGAAAAGGTTAAACTTATACCAATGAGATGTTCCTTCTGGACCAATTAATGAGTGTGAAAGGAACATGGTCACTCGATGATATTTTTCATATTTAGGGAGTTTGAAAGGATATTAAATATGGACTCTGAGGAATTTCACTTTTCGTGAGTAATCTCAAGGCCCGAAAATATATAAACCAAAACCCAGGAGAATGGCCCTTTTAAAATTTAGTCCCTCAGGCCCGAAAAGGAGTTAAAATTATACCTGAGAATACACTTCTAACAATCTGAAATCCTAGGGCATACCTTAATCAGTTCAAAAAATGGTTAAAATTATACCGAAAGGAAGCCTCTTCAAAACCATTTTAACGAGTGTGACCGAGACAAGATCACTCGTCTAACTTTTTCAATTTTAAGGAGTATGAAAAGAGTTGAACTATAGACTCACAAAATTTTTTAAGTGTAGTCCCCTTAGCCTGAAAAGGTATAAAATATAACTTAGGAGAACTCTCCCAACGAGAGATGTCTTCTGAGGCATACCTTTTTCCTGGATAATATATTGGCTGGAAAAAGGGTTAAACTTATGCCAAGTAGATATTCCTTCTGGACCAATTAATGAATGTGAAAGGAACACGGTCACTCAATGATATTTTCATATTTAGGGAGTCTGAAAAGAGATTAAATATGGAGTCTGAGGGGGTTCCTTTTTCGTAGATAATCTCCAAGGCTTGAAAAAGATATAAACCAAAACCCAGGAGAATGGCCCTTTTTAAAAAATTTAGTCCCTCAGGCCCGAAAAAGGGTTAAAATTACGCTTGAGAATACTCTTCTAGCAATCTGAAGCTCCTAGGGCATACCTTTATTTGTAAATTAACCATCCAGACCAAAAAATGGATAAAATATGGTCGGACAGATGTCCCTTCAAATTTTAGTTTGACAAGCATGAAGGACAACAAGATCGCTCAACATAATTTTCAATTTTCGAGAGTCTGAAAAGGGATTAAAGAAGACTCTAGGGGGGATTATTTTATCAAGTTATCCAAACAAGGCAGAAAAGATTAAATAATCTCTCATTAGATGTTTCTTTCAAAGTTTAAGCGATCATGAAAGACAAAAAACCATGCTCATAGGGAGTCCCTCGGGTATGAGCCAGAAAAGATGAAGAATAATGGGGCTTTGACACACAATCATGGAGGGACTCAAAGGGACTCTCGTTCCTATGAAGTACTTCGGCATGGGGACCAAATGGAAAACAAGGTTATAACTAGGATTCCCATGGAAGAAATGCTCTACCACATAAAGTACGACACACTTATCAACAAGGAAGGTTAGTTTTCCAATTTAGTGGGGTCGATCCTAAGGAAAAAAGAACAAGGAAACGGATAATGCGGAAATTTAAGTAGGGAAAAATATAAACTCTCAAAACAGATCAATATGATGAAAAAATGTCAAAGAAAAATTTCTCCAAGATACTAGATATAAGGCCAATAACACTCATCCAAAAGTTAATAAATCCAATATAGATAGAAACTTCAGAAAATAATAGGTGTTATTTAATACAAAACTTGAAAACATCGACCATGAATTGTACAATATGGTACAAGGCACCACACATCCTTACAACTCATGTATAGTACTAGTTTAGGTAGAGCCCACTGCTAGGCTTTGACCAAGAGTCTGTTATGTAGTCAAGCTAGAAAGTCTTTCAAAAGGGAAGAAAACAAAAACGACAGTGTAATTCTTCCCACATTATAGAAAATGTAGTCATGGATTCATGGATAGACTCATCTGAAGGAAACTCAATATCCAAGAAATCACGCAAACGAGGAGGGTCGACAGTCCCAAAGGGTGAAGTAAACTAACCATATTCCATATGAAGATGGAGGTTCTGACTAGGACTGACAGAGTGTATCAGTGAAGAAGCACAAGCATGAGGGTTTGAGGATCTACAAACAGTGAGATTAGACTCAAAAGGAAACTCAAGACCACTCGGACCAAGAGGGGGAAACAAGGGCTCCCATGCCCCTGATGGATAAAAATCTTGATCAATTGTCGAGCCCAAGTCTCGAGAAGGAAAACATGAGTGAACAAGTTATTTCTCAGGAGAAATTGAACATTGAGGATAAGACACCACATAATTAACCCTTGGTGGGGTAGA
>SNQJ01S0234486.1:0-13963 GCA_010110895.2 Picea sitchensis | reverse complement strand
ATGGAATTACCATATTACAAAGTAATATGGCATTACCATATTACATTGTAATATGGTATACCATATTACAATGTAATATGGTAAAACCATATCTCGTGTAATTATTTTTTTTAAAACTTAATGCCATCGTCGGAAAAAAATTGCATTTTGACCACCGTGGCAATAGCGACGAACTTTTGTCACAAGTTGCCACAGGTTTTTGTCACACATACAACATCTTCGTCATAACTTTGGTCTTGATGAATCAATTTCGTCACTATTTCCATGGGTATTCGTCGCAATTTGCCATGGTTTTTCATCGCACATACAACATCTGCGTCGTAAGTTTTTGACTTGTCATAAATTTTCGTTGCAATTGTGATGAAATTTCGTCTTAATTGCCAGGGTTGTTCATTGTACTTGCGACGAGGGTTCATCATAATTGAGACGATGCATAGGGTTAATCGAACTTGAAGGTGGTGACACGTGGAAATCTAATTTCATCGATGTTTCCACGCACACCTGGATCATTGATAGAGCGATGGAATTATTCTGAAAAAAAAAAAAAAAAAACTTGGCTTTTGTGGAAATTGCGATGGATAAGTGTGGCAATATCAATGAAAAACCATTGCAAATTTGGTCATATGTACTAGTGGATGACTGTGCGCATGCTCTCCACATCATACTCAATGCCAATCGCTCCTAGATTCGCTCCAAAATTCACTCATCTATTCATTGGTCAAAGGATTGCTACATGGTAGGTGTCATGGATTTCAAGTTTGAACAGTATAGTTGGAAATTAAATCAATTTTATTCCACTAATTATAAAAACCATGCTTTTCATACAAGACACTTGGCACAACTTTTAAGAAAAATGTTATTTGTTAAACTTTTTGGGAGAAAAATAAATCATTTAAGATAAATATATGGAGTGATAGGAAGTCATAACTTTTTGGTGTGATAAAATAAGTGGATTAAAGGGAGACAATTTTTTTTGTGTAAAAGGATTTTTGGTTATTAAATGTTGAGAAGTGTTTATCCTTTTCTAGTTAAAGGGGGAACTTTTTTCTATTTGTAAAAGGATATGAGTCTTGTAAAAAGGGTCAAATTTCGAAAGTTTTAATTGTAACCTTTAAGATAATAAGTTGAGAAGAGTCCAGTGAAATACTCTCTCAAACTCCATTTCCATTGAGACTTTTAAAGGGTCAAGGCCAAGCCCTTAAAAGTGCTCTTTTTGTGTGGATTGTTGATGCAGGAGCATCGCCGGCAGCAAGCGAGCGTGGGACAAACTCCATTTCATTTTTGGCACATGTTGAAAATGTTTGAATTGTTTTGAAAGTTTGGATGCGCAGACATTAATGTAATAGTTAAGAGAGTGCGTACTTCCATGTTGTAAACAGATCTTGAGTGATCCTCTCTCATATGTAAGGTGTAGAGGCATTTATAGGCAATTAATGTAAGTAGGTAGATTTAAAATTCTAGATTAGACAGTTTTAGGAGTTGGAGGAAAAACGACTATAGACACCCTCATCTTGTATCATTGTAACATTATCAATTGAGCATAGAGCATAGAAGAGAAGAAGTAGAGAGATGTGTAGAAGAGCCATGTACAAAAGTTCTGAGATTAATATATGAAGCTTTGATTCAGACTCATGGTGTTCAAATACTTCCTGTGTATACATGTTGAATGTTATGCTCATGGTTGTTTTACTCTTTTTGTTGTACATTTGATTTTATGCTATGTATGTATGATTTCATGTTAAGTATTTGAAGTCTGAGAGAGTAAGGGGATGAGTTTCAATTGTTTCTCTATCTGAGCAAAAGTTCCTGCAAGGAGTGCAGTGGAGCATCCGCAAGGAGTGCATTGACGGGTTCATAGTTCATCTCTGAAAGCTCAGGAGGGTTATCGTTGTTCTCGTCTTCCACAGAAGTGCAAGGTGTGCGCAGGCTGGTTGGAATTTCAGAACTTGTCAACCAAGGAGAAGGTTGAAGACTGCTGTCGCAAGGAGTTGCACAGAGTCAAAAGAACTCAAATACTTAGACGTATTTGAAGAGTGCCGCAAGGAGTGCGTGCAAAAATATCATAGGAGATTTGAGTTAGTGAAATGAAGCTCAGGAGAATTAGCGTCTTCAAGGTGTGAAGAGCAGAAGAGGGGTTTTGGTCATCATGCAGAGGCCAAGTCATAGTGAGGAGGATTACCAAGGGGACTCAGAGCATAAGTTCTTTGAGGAAGATTTTGGACGGTCGAAATTCTTCGAGGAGGAATCCCGAAACAACGGGGATCGTTGGATATGCGGAAGCTGTGAGAGGGATAATGGTCAGGACAGAGCCATCCTTTGGATAACCTAGATTAACATCAACCGTTGATCAATATTTCCGGGGCCGTCAGATTATTTTGGAGTTTCGGACTTCGAAAGTCTGAGTTGCAAGTTTGGGTCTTGACACATCAAGCACTCGAAGTTTGAAAGGATTCTCATCAGTGTAGATCGAAGAAGTTTTCGGAACTTTGGAATTCAGGATTTTGGAAGTCTCGAGGGATAGAGATCAGGATATAGTAGAGGAGAAAACCCAAAACAAAGGGGAGGTGAAACGTGGAAGGATAGGAGGCTTCTTGTCGAGGTTTGTGGAAAACATCAAGGAGAAGTACCATTTCAGTATTTCAGAACTTCGGGRATCGGAAGGTGGAGAGGACAAAGAATTCAAGTGTTAGCATATTGAATTCCCGGTASGCGAAATTTCACTGACCGTTGGATCAAGGGAGAGTTCACARCCGTTGATCTCCTTGGAAGAGAAACCTTAGAGTTTCAGAATTTCAGGATTTTGGAGGTTCGGGAATCCCGAGGTTATAGTAAAAGCGCATTTTGGTGGTTGAAACCCCGAAATTGCGAAGAGAAAAGGGAGACCGGGACATCTGTATTTTGACAGATTGAGAATAGGAAGATTTGGAGTCGAGGGGAAGAGTTGCATGACATCGCAACTCCCAAATTCGCGAAAGCCGAAAAGATGAAATTGACATTGGGAAGACCAAGTGATTGAATATTTTAGGTTTCAGAGGTCGGAGAGGTAAGGTGCTTGACCACAGGATTCACGAATTCGTGAAGTCCGATATCCCAAAATAAGAGAGAAATTTTCTCAAGGTGTTGTTGTGGGTAGATTTATTGAAAGGGAAATAGAAGAGCCAGTTAAGCTCTCAGGGGCTGAAAAGAAAAGATCTTGCGCGGATCCCAACCTGCGGGTCCGGGGAGGGGTTTGCACAAATTATGTACTCTTTTTTTTCTGGTGCCTCGTGTCTCTTTTTTTGGTGTTTTGAGGATTGTTTAGTGTGGTGGTGTGATCATTAAGTTGCAATTCTTGCAATAAGGAAATCTACCATCATGTCTATATTAATCAATATATTCACATAATCAGATAAGTTAGATGGATCCAAGAATTACCAATCTTGGAGTCGACACATGCAAAACACTTTGATCTATAATGAATTATGACGTGATATTTGTGATGGTGATACTTCTCCAACTAAACCAACCGATGCTACTTCGTTAGCTAAATGGAATTCAAAAGATGAAAAAACACTTTCTTTGCCGCGCTCTTCTATAATTGCACACATGTTTGTACATATTGAGAATTCTAAAGATGCATGATCTACTTGGAATGTATTCAAGAATATTTTTGATACTCCTGCTGCATCTCATTGCTAGCAGGAAAATCCCCTTATAACTATACCAGGGTTCTAAGTATAGAAATAGAAATGAATCCCTTAAAAGACAATCTAATTCCTACACTACCCCAAACATTCCACACAGATGAACATAAAAGTGATAGAAGAGTAATTCAGAAGCAATAACTGTGGTCCAAACGTTTGATGTCAACCTCCTTGAGATTTATTGCTTCCTTGAATGATGGTATCCCCCCAATATGACCTTTATCAATGCTTAGGAAAACAAGGCTACAAAAATTCTATCTCTACTCATCAATTAGGGTTAGATATCATTCATTATGCATAAACCAAATAAAATACATAAAGATATCATTTGGGACAGGGAAACAAATTCTTTTATTCAATATTCAAAGATTGGAAATTACAACCTTTGCAGGCCGACGCTCCACGATCCTTGTCCGGGCTCCTCTTAACAATGCTCCAAGTGCAGCTTACAAATGCCTTCTCTCACAATCAACTGATCATTTCAAGGGAAGGGAATGGATTATATGGGAGAAAAAGGATAGAGAGGAAATGTTGAGGCAAGGACTCAAAAAAGGCTGCAAATACTTGGGCAAGGAAGGAAAGGGATTTGGGCAGAGTTTCACCGTTCTAATGATTGATTGTGGAATGAGACCCCAAGAACTCATTTTATATGACCAAAGGATAGTTATTCGGCTTGGGGATGGGCTATAGCAGGTGAAATGGTTGGGAAACCTCCAATAACCCGTTAATTCCACCAAATTCCTTGCAAATTTTTAATTTTTGCAACTTTTGGAGGTATACGCGGGCTGTTTAGTGTGCACCAAGAATATGTATGTGGTTTGTTTAGCATGAAACAAGTGTATGTATGCGAGAAGTAGTGCAACAGAGCACGTACATGCTCCAAAAAATGTTTTTTTAAACAAAGTTCCTTAGCAGTGATTTGACAAATTATGCAAGTAGGAAGGCCAATGCCATGTATGAGTGAGTAGGGAATTTTAGGGCTATAAAAAATGCCCACTAATGTATGAGGTCATAATAGAAATTGATGGCCGAATTACATTACAATATCTTCACTAGTGAGAATGCATGAAATTGAGTGAGCCCGAGACTAGAGTTCGAGAGGTTCCATTTGCAAAACAACAATTATCTCTCCGAGGCAGGCATACCCATGCTCAATATGAACTGATGATGGATTCCACTCAAGTACACTTCATATCCATGTCATATAAATGTATAAAGTGTATCCACGAGAAATACATAACAGATCTACATTTCAAAATTAGTCGAAGAAATACAAGGACAATATGCATCTTCAAAAATCTAGTAATGCCTGCGGGTGGAGATGAAGACTTCATATCTCGAGAAACAACTTCAATATCTTCAACAACTCATGTAGGAGCACAATAAGAGTGTAAGACTCACTACTCTGAGGTCTTCGAAAATCCATCGGGAAAATACTGGAGGATCTTAATGATTAGGCATAAAACTTCATTGATTTTGAATTTGGACTTGACTGGACTCGTAGGATGGACAACTCATGAAATTCAAGAGACAAACTACAGAACGACCGACTCAGGTTGAATCAAATTTCCCTTGGAAAAAATCATGAAATATGATCAGACTCATGCAACGTAACATTGACATAAGTCTGTGATGCATGAGGCACCACAAACTCTTTGAATGTTTGGAAGAGTAACCAAATGGAGGAGGACACAACTCTATATAGCGAGAAATGCTTCCTAAGGTCATAATAGATCCCAATGCTTTACGAAAAAATGAAAGGATGTGCTTTGTCCAAGGGCGATTATCTTTTCTATCAAAAAAATAATGTATATTTCCCGTCCCCTCTTTTTGGAATATTTGTTTTTTTTTTTGTCTTTTTCAATTTTGAAACGAGCTTGAAAAAGAATAAAATAGTGCTAAGTTACAAAGAAGAAATGAGTGTCGTGAGAAAGAAAACTATTTCCAAGCGCATGGAACATACTGATGCTCAAGGCAAGGAGACATGTGCAGGATAAGGACACTCGGGGAAAATTCCTCCATGGGTCAAGGTGTCAGATCGCAGAGGCAAAAAGTGTTGCAAGGATTGCGTATAAGTAATGCTTTAAAGGTTCAATTGAGAGCAACGTGGAGCCGGCATTAGGCCAAAGACGGAAAGATGAGACCCACAATGCAATTAAGCATGACACAACAAGACTCCTTCCATGTAACTTTTGACGAGCCCAGAGAAGCAAATCTCAAAGGTTTTTTCATGTTTAGAGAGTCTGAAAAAACATTAAAGACGACTCCAGGGAGTACCTTTTTTGCAATTAGTCCAATCGGTTCGAAAAGGGGTAAAATTTCACCGAAAGGACGTCTTTTCAAAACCGTTCTAACGAGTGTGACAAAGACAATATCACTCAACTATCTTTTCAATTTTAAGGAGTTTGAAAATAGCTTAACTATGGAATCACAACCTTTTTATGAGTTTACTCTCCTTAGCCTTAAAAAAGTATAAAATAAAACTGAGAGAACTCTCCCGATGAGACGAATCTCTCGAGGCGTACCTTTTTCCGCAATAATCTACTGGCTGGAAAAGGGTTAAACTCATGCCAAGTAGATGTTCTTCTGGACCAATTTAACGAGTGTGAAGTAACAAGGTCACTCAATGATATTTTCATATTTAGGGAGTCTGAAAAGGGCTTAACTATGGACTTTGGGGGGGTTCCATTTTCATAAGTAATCTCTAAGGCCTGAAAAAGTGATAAACCAAAACCAAGGAGAATGTTCCTTTTTCAAAAATTTAGTCCCTCAAGCCCAAAAAAGGGTAAAAATTTCCCCTGAGAATACTCTTCTAGCAAACCAAAGTTCCTAGAGAATACCTTTATTTGTAAAATTAACCATCCAGACTGAAAAAGAGGTAAACTACCGCCTGACAGATGTGCCTTCAAGTTTGAGTTTGGTGAGCATGAAGGGAAACAAGATCGCTCAACAATCTTTTCAATTTTAGAGAGTCTGAAAAGGGATCAAAGAAGACTCTAGGGACTACTTTTCTCAAGTAATCCATACGAGATTGAAAAGAATAAATACAGTCTCGTTGGATGTTGCTTTCAAAATTTAAAGTGAGCTTGAAAGACAACAAGGCGTGCTCATTTAGGGAGTCTCAAGGGTAAGGACAAGAATTATGATTTGCAAGAAGAATGAGGCTTCAATATGTAATCATGGAGGGACTAACAAGGACTCCCAAGCCTATAGTCAAAACTCACAGCATGGACGCCAAAATGTAGTAAAGGATCTACCTAGGGAATCCATGTAGAGGTAGGCTCTACCACCTAATTACGACACTTCTAAAGCAACAAATAAGGTCCCATGTCACACTTCAGTGGGGTCGATCCTAAGGCCAAAAGAACCAAGAAATGAATAATGAAAAAATGGAAGTAGGGAAAAATATAACCTATATGCCAGTTTTAAGGTCAATACCTGCCAGAACGGATCGATACAATGAATGAAATTCAAAGAAAAATATCTCCAGGATCCTGCATATAAGGCTAATAACACTCATCCAAAATTTATTAAGTCTAGTATAGATAGAAACTTCAAAAAATAAGAGGTGATACTGAATACAAAACTTGAAAACAACAAAACTGGATTGTACAATATGTACAAGGTACTGCTTAGCCTTATGGATCATGCATGGTAGTAGTTTAGGTAGAGCCCGTTGCTAGGCTCTGACCAAGAGTCTCTTCGATAGTCAACTTGGAAAGTATCCCAAAAGGGAAGAAAACATAAACCACGATGTAAGACTTCCCACGGTATATAAACCATAGTCATGGCTTCAAGGACACCCTCATCTGAAGGCAATTCAATATCCCATAAATCATGCGAACGAGGAGGGTCGACAACCCAAAAGGGTGAAGTAAATTGACCATATTCCATATAACGATGAAGATTCTAGCTAGGACCAACAGAGTCTGTCAACGAAGAATCCCAAGCAAAAAGGCTTGAGGATCTACAAATAAGGAGATCTGACTCAAAAGGAGAGTCAATATCACTCAGACTAGGAGGGGGAAGCAAGGGATCCCATGCCCCCATTGGATAACAAAACTCATCAAATGCAAAGACCATGTCTTGAGAAGGAAAACATGATTTCACAGGTTCTTGCTCAGAAGCAATTGAACATCGAGGATAAGACACCACATAATTAACCCGTGGTGGGGTAGAGTGTACATGAACACTAGGAATATATAAAGGGGCATCTTGAACTAATGTCRAATTAGGATAGTGATTATCAGATGCCAGTTGGTCAATAGTGATAATTCTTCCATTGTGATGGAAATGCATCACTCARAAGAGCGTAGACACCATAACGTTCATAACATATACATAATCATGCCTAAGAAGCATATTGAAATCTAACGGGCCTTGCACCACTATAACATCAACAAGGACAATATTCCCACCTAACGATATAGGAAACTGAGGAAGAATCCCCAAATATTCACTAGGACGTCTATCAAAAGCCAACAACTCATGTGTTGTAGACACAAGCTCAGGAGAAACCAAAGCTTTCCAAGCCGAGGAGGATAAAATACTTGCGGATGCTCCTTCATCCATAATACATCAGTAATTTTTTTTTGAATTAACTTCAACCCTTATTTGAAAAGGTGCATAAGAATGAAGGCAAGGCTCAAGAAGGTCATTCCAATCAAAGGAAACCATCCTAGGAATTGGAGGGGGTGTGCTCTAAGTGAGCATAATGCCCCCTTGTTTTGAAATTACTGAACTCGAAATGCTAAAAACATAGTCGGTAGACACAACACTCCCCAAGAGAAGAGTGGGATCAACCGAAGATTGCATCGGCATGGCCACTTTGGTAGACTCGACACTCTCCAAGAGTAGAGTTGGATCAACCAAAGATTGCATCAACAAGTCCACTTCCTCAACCACTGGCTGAATAGGCTGCAAGACAACATGGTCTGAAGGTGCATCACCCCCTAAAAAAGGAGTGGGATCAGCAGGAGATTGCATCAGCACAACCACTTTATTAACCACTGGCTAAATAGACTGTGAGGAAACATCAGAAGAATTAGAATCATAAGAGCTTGCAGATAGAGACCACAATCTTCGTGCCTTTGGAATGCCAGGGCACAGATGAGTAAGGTGATCTCCCTTGCAAAGATTACAAGGAAACTTAGGCTTACGTCCTATCCATCTAGGTTTCTCAACATAATCAGTGCCCCCAGCATGACTAGTAGTGGTTGGTTTCTTTTCCTCAACATGACTTGCAGAGGTTGTTGACAACTCTCCAACATGACTAGCAGAGGTTGGTTGTTGAACTCCGGTATGACTAGCAGTGACTGAACTTGTTCCCCTAGCATGAATTGCAGAGGCTGGGTGCTGGTCTTCAACATGACTTGCATAGGTTGAGGAACTATCTCCAACATGACTCGCAGAGGTTTGTGATTGAACTCCAGTATGACTTGCAGGGATGAGGTTCATGCCCCCAACATGACTTGCAAAGGCTGGTTGTTGGTCTTCAAAATGACTTGCAGGGGTTGAGGAACTATCTCCAACATGAATCGTAGAGGTTGGTTGTTTTCACCCAACATGACTTGTAGAGGCTAGGTGCAGGTCTTCAACATGACTTGCAGAGGTCACCGACCTATCTCCAACATGATTCGCGTAGGTTGGTGATTTGTTCTTCCTATTCTTCCTCTTTCTATTTCATTTATACTTTCAGCTACTAGTAGCTGGACTTTCACCAGAGAAGGTAGAAGGAAGAGGAGAAGATTATTTTGATGAAGGAACATCAACATGATTCCCATGACATAAGGTGCTTAACGAATAAGCATCAAGAGCATTCAGGACATTTGGAATAGTACCCAATCAAACTGATAGTCCCACACTCAACCTAGGAATGTACAAAGTGGCCATTAAAGGGACACCAACGTTTTTGAAGAAAGGAAAAGCATACGAATTCCCTTGTGAAAGGGTTTCTTGGTTGGCATCGTTAGGAAATTCAGCCATGAAGATCTTATGCATGGGTTTTTCCCTTGCAGAATCGTTCAAGTCCGTAAAAGTCTCACACACTGAATCTAGCGAATCAGTGGTATAAAAACAACGCCGATAAAGAGAAGGCTCCATGTTTCTAAGCGGAAGACTGAAAAATCCTCATGACCGGTGGAGTGGGCGGTCTACCACCATAGGTTAGATACCCAAAGCAATGACTCACTAACTCACTATGGAAAACTAGGGAGCACAAAGCACACACTAAAAGTTCCTAAAGACAAATAAAACATACAAGTAACTAGTGGGAAGGACAATTACGCCAATCAACACTAGAGAAACTTACCGACGCAAGTGAAAATTGAACATGGAATCACCCTTCGAGTATACTCTACAAAGCGCAATCCGATGTCTTCCCTAGATACCACAGTATACCCTTGTACTCACCCATGTAAGTCCATAAAAATTGGCAACTAAGTTGTCAGCTCACAGTCATTCATTAGGTGGGCATAGTTGAAAATCAGGCTGATCATAATGAGTAGGATAACAAGTATGAATACCTTCAAGGGTGCCAAAAGAAATTGGTCCGAAAGAAAACTGAGGATCTTGAATGGATTCGAGGTCCACGAGGCTCCGTAGGCAAATGCGATAAGTATTGTTCTCAAACAAGACCCTCAATATACAATCCCCACTACGTTTGGTCTAGCTTTGGAGGGGTTATCTCCTCTACCTTTCCTCACGTGACCTCGTGTTTATCCCCTGTGTTAGAGGAGGGTCTCGGCTAACTCTTAGGACGCTGGAATTTAGACACTCCTTAAAAAGTGATTTCGTTTGACTAAACAAAACTACTTATATTTAAGGAAAGCAAGAAAGAACTTTGAAACTAAGACTCTTTTATTTTGCAAACAAACAACCTAGGCTACGTTACCAAATAAATTCAAGAAAAAAACTTTTTGATTTTTCGAACTGCTTTAACAAGAAAAACTAAAGTAAAATCCTTTTTTGTTTTTCAAAGCAAGAAACAAAAAAAAGAGAAAATAGAACCCAAGATTGATAGAGACCCTAAGCCAACTGCATAAATGTAGGGATCCAAAAAAGAAACCAAAGAAAGATCTAAAACTTGAAATTTCACTCTAAACCTTTAGGGAAAACAAAATAAAACTATGAAACAAGTTAAATGAAACTTTAACCCAATCTAAGGCCAAAGACAAAGACTTTGACAGGTTCAAGAAAGTCACGAGAAGCCTAAACTTCTATCATTAAAGAGACAAAACTCTCTTTGTTAAAAAACACTTTAAAGACATAGAGACGCATGTTGTTGCATCAATAACCTATGTATGTACATGGGTTGTTTACCGTGCAGGGCACGTATGTACACGGGCTAAGCCAAAGTAGAGCACATACACCTATGAGACTTTTCAAAAAGGAAAAATACTAGGCAGACTGACTGGGCAGGGAAATATGGTAGGCACCTTGCAGGTGACTAGAGACTCTTAAAAGACTCAATGAACTTGACTGAAACTTAAAAGGAAATCAAGAAGCGAATTAAAACCCAAAAACCTCCCTCTAAAACCCTAGAGAGAATCCCCAGTGGAGTCGCCAATTCTACTAGCGGGAAAATCCCCCTATAACTATACCAGGGTTCTAAGTATAGACATAGCAATCAATCTCTTAAAATAAAATCTAATTCCTACAGTACCCCAAACATTCCACACATATGAACAAAAAAGTGATAGAAGAGTAAGTCAAAAGCAGTACCTGTTGTCCAAACATTTGATGCTGACCTCCTCAAGCTTTATTGCTTCCTTGAATGATGGTCTCCTCCCAAACCTAGCCTGCATCAATGCTTAGGCAAACAAGGCTACACAAATTATATATCTACTCATTAATTAGGGTTAGATATCATTCATTATGCATAAACCAAATAAAAGACATAAATATATCATTTGGGATAGGGAAACAAGTTCTTTTATTCAATAGTCAAATATTGGAAATTAAAACCTTTACAGGCCGACACTCTGCGAACCTGGTCTGGGATCCTCTTAACAATGCTTCAAGTGCACCTTCCAAATTACTTCTCTCACAATCAACTGATCACTTCAAGGGGAGGGAATGGATTGTATGGGAGAAAAGGACTAGAGAGGAAATGCTGAAGCAAGGACTAAAAAAAGGTTGCAAATACTTGGGAAAGGAAGGAAAGGGATTTGGGCAGAGTTTCACTGTTCTAATTCTTGATTGTTGAATGAGATGCCAATACCTCCTTTTATATGACCAAAGGATAGTTATTCGGTTTGGGGATGGGCTATAACAGGTGAAATGGTTGGGACACCTCTAATAGCCCGTTAATTCCACCGAATTCCTTGCAACTTTTTAATTTTTTCAACTTTTGGAGGTATACATGAGCTTTTTAGTGTGCAACAAGCATATGTACGTAGGCTGTCTAGCATGCAGAAAACGTATATACGTGGGTACTAGTACAGCAGAGCACGCACATGCTCCAAAAAATGGTTTTTAAATAGAGTTCCTCAACAATGATTTGGAAAATTATGCAAGTAGGAAGGCTAATGCCATGCATGCATGAGTAGGGCATTTTAGGGCTATAACACTCATAGAGTTGATCTATAAATGAAATTTCTTAAAAAAATATTAGCAAATAATGGTGATGTATTAGAATACATTTCAAGGATTAAGAATATTTATCAACAAATCATCAAGGGCGGTTTTCCTGAACTTTAAGATAGTTTTCTGGTTTCCATTGTGATAAATGGCTTGCCTCACTCTTATAAGCATTTTCTTGAGACTTTGCAAATAACTGATAAGTTATCATCTGTGACCTTTGATTCACTTGGTGAATTACTCGCTCAACATAGTAAATCATTTCTAAAACAAAAACAATCAGGAGAAGATCTTCTTTTCACTAAAGCTGAAAGTTCTAAAGGAAGAGGAAAATCAAAATTTGGAAATTTTCAGAATCAGTCTTCTAATTGATGCTTTGGAAGAGGTCATGGTCAAGGTAGAGGTCATAGAAATTTTAATCAACAAAATTTTCAAAGTTATCCTCCCAATAATAATTCACAGTTAGGAAGAGGCAGGAATTCTAGTCAAGTGAGATGTAAGAGATGTTTAAAGATGGGACATTATCAATCAAATTATCTAACAAGCAATGAACAATTGTCAAAGTTTAAACATAGATCAAATTCAAATTCCCAACAATCAACTCAATATGCAGAGGATCAAGATTACCAGGATGATCAATATGAATATGTTTTTACAATAGTTCAACAAAAAGATTCATTTGAAAATGATTGGATATTGGACATAGGAGCTACTCAGCATATGACTTATCGTAGAGACCATTTTTGGAATTATCAAGATGTTCAACTAAATCCCATCTATTTGGCTGATGAGACAACTCATATACCTCAAGAAAAAGGTTCATTGAAAGTCTTTCTCCCTAGAATTGGTGAAAAATGGATTTCAAATTTTTGGTATGTACCAACTTTTAAAAAAAAATTGTTATCCTTAGTCACAATTCAACAAGATGGAAATCAAATCATCATGCAATATGGTTTGTTCAATATCAAGTCAGAGAAGGATAACTTGAAAACAATAATGACATGATATGAAATGGGAAATTGATAAGAATAAAGGGAAAAGTTATCCCAAGAAAGTATGACCCTGCAACAACATTGAATTATGAAGTGTCTTCATTCAGATTATGGATTTTTCGATTTGGTCACTTAAACTTTGATAGTCTCTTGAAACTTAAGTCCCAAGATTTGGTAAAGGGTTTGTCAAATTTCAAGAGAAAAAATTCTAAGTGTGAAGCTTGTATTTTTGGAAAGCAAAAGAGAGAAGATTTTCCAACCAGCTCATGGCGAGAAACAAAGTATTTTCAGTTGATTCACAGTGATATATATGGACCAATGGAATCTTCTTTCAGTGGATGTTGATACTTTATATTTTTCATTGATGACTACACTAGAATGACAAGGGTGTACTTTTGAAAGACAAAGTCTGAAGATTTTGAAAAGTTTGTAAATTTTCAACATATGGTTGAAAATGCAACAAGAGAAAAGGTTGCATCTTTGATAAAATATAATGGAGGAGAATTCACTTCAACTGAATTCAATGATTAATGTCGAGACAATGGAATTCAGAGGAAACTAACAAATTCTTATACTCTGCAAAAAAATGGAGTTACTGAAAGGATGAATAGAACTCTCATGGGCATGGCAATTTCTATGATGCAATTTAAAGGGTTGACCACAAAATATTGGGTTGAAGCAGTCCATACTACAGTTTATCTTAGAAAT
>SNQJ01S0234485.1:0-14101 GCA_010110895.2 Picea sitchensis | reverse complement strand
CTCCCGCATTGTAAAGTTTTAAATGAAGCTTTTGGTTCTCTGGTTATGCATTGTAGTCTGAGATTTCTTGTTTAATGAAAATCAACTTTCTTGCTGCCTCTTGTTTCCCTCTGATACTGAAAGAGTTCATGAGTGACTGATACACATGAATTATTGTGATTGTATTATGATGAATGTTTGATCATAGTGTTGTTATAATTCCTTTCAGTTTCTTTGAGATTTGAATTCAAGAAGATCTTGTGTTTAAGTTTTTCCTCATGGGTTGCTGGAAGGCCTGATGTCCACAACAAACCTCTACATTTTTCTCACCAAAGTCTTCCTCCTACTCACCTTTACTACAACTTATTGACTGAAGTTAAATCAAGACCTCAATTTCTTATGCATGCTAGTCCAGTTTTTATGAGTTAAAATGATATCATCTCGAGTCAACACCCATTTGACCTCTTTAAAAACCAACCCATGACATAAAACTCTGATGGGTACTGGGCTTACCTCTGCTACAATCCATAGGTGATTTCTGGTGCTAACATATTTGGCATCGTTGTCGGGGAACGAATTGAAGACATTTCCCTGAGATAGAATGACAAAGAAGCTTCTGATTCTAAAGGTGCATCAGATATCAAAACCATTGAATATTGAAACCATGCACCTGATGACTGCACTATTACAACTCCACTATTTCAGTTGAACTAGAGAGGATTATTT
The DNA here is from genome assembly GCA_010110895.2 of Picea sitchensis. Classification (NCBI taxonomy): domain Eukaryota; kingdom Viridiplantae; phylum Streptophyta; class Pinopsida; order Pinales; family Pinaceae; genus Picea; species Picea sitchensis. The sequence goes on along the minus strand of SNQJ01S0234485.1, from coordinate 13,396 downwards.
AAGAGCAGGAAATATTTCTCAGAAGGTTTTTTGTTGTTGTCCCGGATTGAAAAGCTCTCTAGGAGAATGATTATGACCAGATCTGGTATTTGATGGTGAACAAAGACCAGACACTTTCAGGCTACACATCATTCAATTGGCGACTCCATGATTAAAGAACCCGATGGCGACTCCACTAGTTTGAAATGGACAAGATCTTAGCTGAAAGGTTTGTTTTATGTGATTTTTTAAAAATAGTTGGTTTCCCCAATCCACTACCTAATAGAGATGAATGGGAAATTAGCCTTCCTAAATTTTAAGGAGAAGAGTGGGAAGTACCAGTTGAACATTTGCTGAACTTTCATGTTTTTATTCATCGACTTCATATCGTGCATGAAGATGTTCAAATTAAGATTTTCAAGTATTCATTACAGGGGATTGCTCATGATTGGTGTCGATCTCTTCCTATTGCAAGCATCAACTCTTTGACAGGTTTTCATGCAGCTTTCATTTCGTTTTGTAAAGATTATTTTTCAGCTGAGTATCTTTATGAAAACTATTGTGATGAGTTTTCTTTACTTTATAAAGATTAAAGCTTATCACAAATACCATATTTATGATGAAGTTGTTATTGTGGAAGAAAGCATTTGCTGTGAAGAGCATGAGGTGTTGAATGATATTCATTATGATAGAAATAATATAGAAACGTCTGGCATCATATCAGACGTCTCTGTTGTTTTAAGTGTTCATGAAGATCAACATGTCTCTTCTCAATATCCCAATGTCGAAGCGCAAGTGTATTCTGCAGAAGATTTTTCTCCTGACTATGAAGCTGAGATAGATGAAAAGATAGCAACAAAAGCTAGGGAAGATTCCTCTATGTTTTTTCCTAGTTTTTCAGAGTTGAAGGCAAAGTTTGTTTGTTGCTCTTATAAAGGAGATGCAATGGATATCTCGGTCCTCGAAACAAATGTTCTTGGCAGCCCTACTTATGACGAAGAAGTGATTTCAGATACTGGTCGAGAACAAACAACTTGTGATGGATATCCCAACGAAGATGACGAAGAGAAGAGCTCTCCCATGGTTCATGTTTATTATGATTGTGAATCTGATCCTTGGGAAAGCCATGGAGGAGAAAAGGAGGAGCCAAATGAGAATATATCACCTGGCACCAACTAGCTCGTGTATGACATCTTTGAATCAGATTCTGAGCTAGATATGAAGGATTTCCAAGAGCATGCAACATAACCTTTTCCTTTATACATTGAAGGAAAACATTGTGTGGAAATCAATCATCCTAGGCATGTAGAAGACCAAGAGCAGAGCTTTCCCATGGGTCCTGTTTATGATGATTATGACTCTGACCCTTGGGAGAGCCATGAAAAAGAAGAGGGAGAGCCAAATGAGCGGTTTATATCCTGCCCCGAGCCTGTGAGTGAGAAACCATCACCTGGGATCAGTCATCCTGCATCAACCGTTCACTCACCTGCACTTTCCAGAGACATTCCACTGTGTGTGAACAGCTGTGGGACAGAGCATGTTTTTTGCCACCAACCCAATAAATTTTCTCACTCATTCTATGAGCCTGTAGAGGAATACATGGAGTTGATTTTCCTCCATGATTTAAAGTCTCCAAGTCTTATCCCACCATTTCCATCTAGAGGAAAGCTGAAGGATGTAATCATCTTGTTGTCATGGTTGCATCATATGCTATCAATCACTGACAGAGTAAAAGAGCTTCCAGTTAGGAAGTTACTCGAATGGCTATGGTGGAAGTTTGCTTTCACCTAACACTTTGTAAAAATCAATTAGTCTAGGAATGTACATAAATAAGCTCCTCCTGGAGCCCATGTATTGTGCTTTCATTTTTAGGGTAGTTTGCTTTCCGACCTTTAATCCTCAACATGATGTTTTTTGAGCATGACTCCATAGCCCAATAGAAGGCGACTGAAACTACAAAATGAGATCTTAGAGACTCGCAGGGAGGACTCTATCCCCCATGGAGCCTAATGTTATCACATATAATTGTAAGGGGGTGTTTTCCCTAAGGATTTGGCCCTTGGGTGAAGAAAATGCGAGAAAAGGGGTTTAAAAACCCACCATATGCATTTTATCCAAAGTCGGGGTGTATGAAGATAGGAAACAGGTGGCAACAGATCAAAATTCCGTTGACTCGCGGAGCGGAAAAGTCAAAGGGTAGAGTCATGAGGACTCGCGAAACATGAAGTCACGAAGCGATCTGGGTTGTCTGTTACAGAAGGACACGTAGCGCAGGATCAACCTGAAGAAAGTCGTTTAGGAAAAGCTCAAGTGAGAAATGACGATAGTCGAGGTCCCGAAATGCCAATAGTCAAGGTCTTGAGGGTCCGAGATCATAAAATGTCGATATTCATCTAGGTCGTCCGATCAAAGGGGATGTGTGGCACCTGATCCAAGAGATCGCGATTTCATGACTCAGAGGTTTGAGCATGGAGCACAATGTGAGTTCGTGAAATGCGAAATTAGTACGTGCGTGAGAGTTGGGCCCACGATCACAGCCTGCGGTCATATGGAAGCAGGGTCATAAAGAAAGGGAAAGTGCCTATCGAGCAGTGGACGACTAAGATTTTTCAAGGAAATGATGATGGCCGTCAAGATCAAAGAAAATTCGACCGTCGATCTGGATGGGTCATTTCACGGGATCAAACTTCGGGATATTTGAAATCAAATGGAGTGAAGACTCATGATAGGTGAAANGAGAGTTGGGCCCACGATCACAGCCTGCGGTCATATGGAAGCAGGGTCATAAAGAAAGGGAAAGTGCCTATCGAGCAATGGACGACTAAGATTTTTCAAGGAAATGATGATGGCCGTCAAGATCAAAGAAAATTCGACCGTCGATCTGGATGGGTCATTTCACGGGATCAAACTTCGGGATATTTGAAATCAAATGGAGTGAAGACTCATGATAGGTGAAATCATGAATTTTCATGTGGGGGATGTGTAAGGTCATGGCCCGAGGTTGCGTGGAGTGATGGATAGGGGTTGCGCCAAGGGATGAAAGCGCTTGTTTTGGTCTCATAAGAAGATCCACGTGGTTTCGAGGAACTGGGCTTGACTTGGAGGTGTCTTGAATGTCTCCTAGAGCATTCATGGGTGTTAGGCTCCATCCTGATCTCGATGTAGGTAGTTAATGGAAACGGGGAAGGTGGTTGAAACCTTGTTTCACCCCATAAATGGAAAGCATGGAAAAGCTGGCCGTGGCGGCAGAGTGTTAGCACAAAGTTCCCCTATCAACGAATTCTCCTGCAAAGCCCATACTGGTCTGAGATCGCGTCTGATAGAAGAATGCAGGTGTAGATTGGCAGAAGAGACATGGACGCAAAGCTTTGATTGCATTAGACAGGTCACACTCCTGGTGATGGCAAGTTGTTTTGAGTATAAATACTCAGTTTTGATTTTTTGTTAAAGTCGATGGTAGAGAAAAGCTCCCGCATTGTAAAATTTTAAATGAAGCTTCTGGTTCTCTAGTTATGTATTGTAGTATGAGATTTCTTGTTTAATGACAGTCAACTTTCTTGCTCCCTCTTGTTTCCCTATGATACTGAAAGAGTTCATGAGTGACTGATTCACATGAATTATTGTGATTGTATTATGATGAATTTTTGATCATAGTGTTGTTATAATTCCTTTCAGTTTCTTTGAGATTTGAATTCAAGAAGATCTTGTGTTTAAGTTTTTCCTCATGGGTTGCTGGAAGGCCTGATGTCCGCAACAGACCTCTACATTTTTCTCACCAAAGTCTTCCTCCTACTCACCTTTACTACAACTTACTGACTGAAGTTAAATCAAGACCTCAATTGCTTATGCATGCTAGTCCAATTTTTCTGAGTTAAAACAATATCATCTTGAGTCAGCGCTCATTTGATCTCTTTAAAAACCAACCCGTGACATAAAACTCTGATGGGTACTAGGCTTACCTCTACTGCAATCCAGAGGTGACTACTAGTGCTAACACATTGTATTTCCTAATGTTGTAACAAGATCCATATAATTGTGGAATATTTTCAATGCTCTTAAAACGATATTGACCATATCCTATGGTGGTCAATACCCAAATTCCATGGGTGTTTTAAAGATTTCGTGGGCGTTTATTCCACGGTGCCACTGAAATCCGTGCTAAGGTCGTTGAAATTTTTATGAATGTCTTCATTGAACATTTGGAATTCTTTTCTGTCATTTCCTCTGCTGGTATCATCAACAGCCTTTCTCTCATGGTCGTCGATCTCATCAGAGGTATTGGTCTTAAGTGCTCCGATATACATCAGAGCACTTAACATTAACTTTGTCGCTTGCTTCAGAGAAGTTGAAGGTAACTTTTTTGATCAACGACGAAGTTCCCCTCAAGATAGTTGATGACTTTGGTAGACTTTTCATTAATATCTCCGATGTGTTCCGGAAAGGTATCTTTTAAGTGCTCCGATGTGCTATGGCAAGGTTTCTTTTAAGTGCTCTGATTTGCGTACCTTGCTTAAGTCCTGATACTTTGATAATAAAACTTCCTCCTCTATGCACTTGTGAGTTATTTGATTCTTCATTTTAACATAAATTCTTAAATGAAATTAAATTTAAATAATTTCAATTTAATTTAAAAAGAAATTAAAATTATTCAAATTCAACTAAAGAATATAAACCAAGCATTTCACTATGTGAGTCATCCTCCTTTATGATCAATTTCAAAATTAAATGAACTATGATTACTTTTCATTCAAACTCATTTAAATTCAAAATAACAAAGTTCAAAATTCTTTGCGAAGTTCAAATATCTTACCTAAAACTTTTTTGTGCGGAGGCGAGGCCCCTTCATCCCTATGTCGATGCCATTGGAGGATGCTTTAAATACTCATAACTTGCTCGCACGATGTCAGATTCAAGTTCCATTTGTTGCACCATAAAGAGTGTATAGAGGCGCTTCCAATGAGCCAACTCACTGTGCCAATCAAGCATCCTGCTAGTTTAATGACCGATGTGACCAGTTTGTGCGAGAAACCCCAAATGATTCGTTCTGGTACTTACAGGCCTCGGATTTTGATTCCATGAGTTGAATTAGAATTGTAATGTCAGAAAACATATGACTAGCCTGTTTTGGGGATAAAACATTCATTTTGACGGATGCTGAAAAATTGCACTTAAAGACATTTTTTAATGAAAGTATGGGTCTTGCATTTGTTGTTGCTTCACTCAAAATTGATTCCGCGAGTTATTGTGTCATCTATGACGTATATGGACTCATTTCATCCATTGAATTTGTAGTGATGCATCTATAGAACGAAGTTATAAATCCTCCAAAACAACCAACTGACGCTCAAAGCGATTGACACTGTGTAGGAGCCAAAAGGACCAAATTTCTTCCGAAGCATGTTTCAAAGTTAGCGCAAGACCAACAAATGTTGTGATTAACCCATCTAAATCTGAACGATGCTTTCACAATCCAAATTTATTCATAAAATAAAAAAATGAAAACTAAGAATGATGGTATGATGTGTGTGATGAAAGCTATTGGCGACATCACAAACTTGATCACAAGTGTAATATGAAGTACGTCAGGTATAGTAAGTGATCAGTGACTAGCGTTATAATTAGGCATGAAGAGCTCAGTCACGAGAAACATTTAGGAGAATGATCGACGAGCGCAACAAGAAGGATCTGAGTTGGGAGGAGGATGAAATGGGCCTCAGAACGAAGGTGGGCCATGTTGACCTGATCAACGTTGGAGAGAGGGAGAAGATTCTCGTTGATGTGCTCGATGATGGCGATGGGTCAACATACTTCCACTGACGCATTAATGACAAGAGAGGGAAACTTATCAACAAGAAGTGCATCGACGAGGGGGAGATGAACCTTGTCGATATGTAGTATATCAAAGCGATATGGAGGATGTTGTWGATATACGATGCATCAAAACGAGTGGAAGGAATTCATCCAATGAAAGGAGTGYGCGTGGTGAAGATAATCATGTGGACACTATTGATGTGTTAGCATTGATCACACGCACTTCGTCAATGATAAGAACATGTGTAATGAGGTTTAGTGGAACTGCGTTGGCGGGTTAGTCAAGCTCGAAGGATGGTGGCTTATGTATAGGAAAATAAATCAATGGAACACCAATGAGACGGTGGGAGAAGGATGTGTTTTCCAATACGCTATGTATCAACGTAGGAAGAGGGAACTTGCTGAAGTTTGAATTGAAGCATCAAAGTGATATGAGGAGAAGTTGAAAATGACAAGGCAGGGAGAGTGGGAGGAAAACTTAGGCTTAACTATTCGTATGAGAAAAAGGGTGTGAGGGTTCTTGTAGGAAGATTTGGAGGGGGGCCTAATTTCAGGTCTTAGAGAAGCGCTAAGACAAGAAAATTGGTAGGTTTTTGTGTGCGCACAATATGTGGTTAGGGGTTGATGTTGCTAATGTAAAATGATCATAACTTTGATGATACTTCTTTCTTCTGCTATTATGATGACAATTATGAAATGCCACATCCACTTTGTATCAACCAGTGCTTGTTTGACTGAAATATGGATACTCTATCAAAATATATATATTCTACAATCCATGTGGCCATCACTGAAAATACCCTAAAACCATTGATTTTAAATCAACAATAACTTTACTTCCTCGAATTTGATTTGGATTTTTTTTTTTGAACTTGAGTATTTTTTTATTTTTTTTGGACTTGAGTATTTTATCGAGAGAACTCAGATCTATAGTTGGTTGTCCTTGATATCTTCTTTCCTTTTACAATTCTCCTTCAAGTCTTGCTTGTTCTACTTTGTTGCTGTAAATCTACAACAAGGGTGAGAAAACCTGTAAATCTAGAGGTTGTGCTAGATCGCAAAAAAATGGGTAAAAAATATGTAAAACCTACTTTAAAACTAAGTCCACATTCATTTAAATCTTATTCTACATCGAAAGAAATAAAGTAAAGAACATGACAGCTGCAAAATGAAATAGATAAATCTAAAGAATGTGAATAAACTCTATACCCAATAGACATAATAGTACAATAACATTTGTGGAGCAAACCTTCGAAGGCATGAATCCTTTGGTGGCCTACTCGTGGGAGGTTTTTTCTTCTTCTTTCTCGAGTGTGTCGTTGTAGGCTATGCTTCTCCTCTTTGATGGCTAAAAGTGATGGTGAAATGGACCCAAAAGTTCAACGGAAAATTCGGTAGCATTTCGTTACTTTCATGTGATATATTATGAAAAATGAAGGCGAATTCTCTATTTTGTAGGAAAAATAGTGGTTAACCTTGATATGGTCAAAATAATAAAATAAAATTATTTGACAAAATCAATTTTAATCACAAATTTTGAATTTTACATTTTTACTTTTGAATTTTACATTTTTATGAATAAAATAAAGAAGAAAAAATCATAAAAGTATTTTATAACTTTTAATTAAAAAGGAAAAAGTAAAAAAAGTTTACCTTTTTCTTTTGAATAAAATAAAGAAGAAAAAATCATAAAAGTATTTTATAACTTTTAATTAAAAAGGAAAAAGTCAAAAACGTGTTTTATAGATTTAATTAAATGGGAAAAAGTCTTAAAAGTGTTTTATGACTTTAATTAAATGAAAATAACATTAGGAAAAGTGGTTTCTTAAGTTATTTTAGGGGGTAATGGTGTGTAAGTTAATTTTTAATGAAATTAAGTTTAGGAACAAGGGTTCTTAAAGTTAATTAAGGAGATTTGTCATGTGAAAGTGGGGTTTATGTTCTTTCTGACCAATTTAACTATATGAAATGAGTTCTTATAATAAGTTAATTAGTAGGAACATGTCATGGTACTCGTACTATAGTTAGAGTATTGCGATAATCCTAGCAATTTGGGCTAGGTGAGCTAGTTTTTGGTGATAACAAATGCCTTCTAATGTATGAGATTAAGAGCACATCGTATGACAAAAATACATTATATTTTTCTTTCACGAGGAAATGGTTTAGGAGGAGAGAGAAAAAAGGCCGCGAGAAAGAAGAGACCAACCATTGAAGAGGACACAGAAAATCACATGTCAACAAAATGGTCATAAAGTGGTGAGGTACATAATTTCAATGGGACGAGGTAAGCATACCCATACTCGTCGATGTATTTCATGATAACAATAGTGAGATAATCAAGAGGTCTCAAATACAACATGGTGTTTGCAAATCATAGCCAAACATATCAAGATGACATAATTAGTCTCATATACATATATTTGGATGAAAATAACATAAGTACATCCCAGTTGTCACCGACTTGAGTACATAAGAGTTGATACTCCTGTGTTGGAGGAAGGGGGTGGAAGAAATATTAGAAGCCTCGTTGAACATGAATGGGGCCCCAAAGACATGTCATGAGATAATTAGAGGAAAGCTCAACCTTAGGGCTCTGCGAACGACGGGATGGAGCCAATCAAATTTGAGGAACTACATCTGAGGTTGGATCATACATGTATGTATGAATCTCAATAGTGTGATGATGAGTTGAATTCAAGCAAGTGAGTTACTATCGACTATGAGAACAATGAGGACTCTTGCAACCTGGTCTTAGGTAACCCATCAAGAGAGTGGATAGGTACCAAGGTACATAAGACTAACCCCTAGAATAAAGGTGCTAATGTCGATAGGGGAAAGTCCATCGATGCCCAAGGGTGAAGGAGCATCTGTAGGACCGATATACAAAGAAAAATAGGTGAAATCATAGCTCTGGAAGTGATTGTTGAGGCCAGATCATGTGGGGGACTACTTAAAGGGAAACCCCCTCTCGAGGTCTGCAACATATCACACATGTCTCAGATGATGGCATAAGTAATTGGAGCATTGAAATCTCATGTGTATGAGTCTCAAACATGCGATGAAGAGTTGAAGTCGAGTACGTGAGAAACAACCAAGGCACTAGTCCAATGGTGAAGAGGAAACCAAGGGACACAATCCTCTAAGATAGACCCATATAATACAAGTGTTGAATTCGATAGGGAGAGGCCCATTGGAACCAAGGAAAAGGAAACTCCTTGGAACCAACATGAGGTGACAATCATAATGTGATAAACATATACTGACACCAGGGATGGATGGAAGGAAATGTGAGGTGAACTCAAGACTTCCCTTGTTCAGAGTGTAAATGGAGGGATAACCTGGCAACAACTGAAAACATTCTAGATCGAATGGTGGATGACTGAGTATCATGCTGGACAATGACATCAGTGGGACAACTAGATATTGATAACTGGGAAACATGTGATGGATACGACTCATGGAGGTCTTGAAAAAATCCTACAGGACACAAGGTGAAACTAAAGAGATTCCATTGGCCACAAGTATGAACTGGAAACATGGGAAGTACAAGGCTTACCTAATGTGTAGTCCTCGGAGTGTGATGGAAAAATGTGTAGTCCTCGGATAGAAATTTCCAATGGGATATCGTGCGTCTCCAAAAGAGATCGTATGCAAAAGTTATGACCCCGAGAAGTTGATGTATCAACTTACCCCATTGGGGCCCACATGACTTTTGGCGCTTCATCTCCTAGGGTTAGGTTTTTGGATGTTTAGGGTTTTCTCATTTATGATTTATGTTAAAAATTCCTTTGGAGATCATTGTAAGAAGATTCTTGCTAATGAGCATAGTCGACACATCTCTTCTCAGAGATAAGCTACCACCATTCTAGCTATCTTGCATGCTTTTTCATTTTAAAGTCTTTTGTATTTCATACAGTTATTAATAGAATCTGAGGTTTATTGTATTACTTTGTTCCTTGCCATATCTCTGTCTAATTCTTTGTTATATCTCTTTTTTATATCTGCCTTCATATCATTCCTAAAATAATCTGGATAAATGATATCATAGAGGTCTGCTCCTTGTCATCCTTAGTGCATGTCCTCGATGAGGTCAAGAAATAGAGAGTTGGGTCTCGAGCTTGTATCTCTTGAGGACAACTTATCTCGTATGCCTAAGAGACCTTCCATGGCGGAAGAAAAGAGGGATGATAGGATAAGAGATCCTTTCAAACTGTTGCTTGAGGAAGCCTGTGATAGAGGAACAAGATGATAGATAGTTTTTCCTAGATCCTTCGACGAATGCCGGTAAAAATGAAGGAACCTTCAACCAACAATCACTCCGTAGATGTGGCACCCTTAAAGGTAAAAGTTAACTTTTATATTCCTTTATTTGTAGTCTAGATAGATGCCGACACTTTGGAAAAATAGTTAAATCTGCTAGAGGGTTATTTCTCTGTCTTTAATTTTTCCAACAATGAAAAAATAACCCTCGTTCCCCTTAAGGCCCTTCCCCATGTCAGATATTGGTGGGAGACTTAATACGAGCAACATAATTAGGATGAGTATGGAATTTTTGGGCCAAGACCCACTTGGGTGACTTTTCTTGATGCCCTCAAGGAACAATATTACCCTGTTGGAAGTTATGATGACTAGTACACGAGATGGACCACACTGCACCAAGAGAGGGGCCAAATGGTGCCGAAGTTCAAAAATAATTTCCACACCTTGCGCACCAAGATGGGTATCAATGACTCCGAGTGGCATATGGTCGTAAAATACCATGGGGCTCTGTACTAGTACATCCAAACCGAAATGGATTTTTTGGACAACTCGTCATTGGGAGTCGCTTATCAATATGCTGTCAAAATCGTGCAGAAATTCAAGCAGCAGAACAAGCGGGAGTTCGGATCTGCAAATCCATAATAACCAAATTATGGTAAGGGTGGCCCTAACTCCCAGGCCAAAGGACAAAGAAAGGATGGCCAACCCCAGGATAACCAACCCATACCACCAACAAACAAGGGTAATGGGAAGTGGAAGAAGGACACTAGAAAATGGTGCGAGTTCCACAAAATCCCTTGAAATAATACTGATGAATGTCACTCCAATTTGTGCATCTCAATTTTTGCCCAATGAATGGCGTGACAGGAAGTGCATGGATTTTACTACCCACAGACATGCACTCTGCACACTGTGTATGCCACAGACTTCTTTGCTTTGTGCATTCTACGCATTGTGCGCCCTCTATGCACCTGTCAGAATTGTAACTCGCGCACATATCCATTTTTTCAAAATTGTAAGGGTTTTCATGATGATTTGAAGGCCCCTAGCCTTCAGATTTTTTCTTTCATGTACTTTTTAAGGAAAATGAACTCCACTTAGAATCCTTTCCCATATGAAAGGTTAGCTAAACATATGCACGTAGGGGGTAAAAAACCCCATCTATTCTCCTCTTTTTCTTTGTTTTCTACATGGATGGCTTGTTTGGCTTGTAAAATTTTAAGTTGAGATTATTTCTGTCATACATAAATCACTTACATTGGGACTAGAAGTTAACGTTGACCCTTGAGTATGTTCTTCTCTCTCACCCTAGTGCGATCTTGAGAATTAGAAAGGTGGTTAAAGGGGCATTTCATCTCCCTTAACAAAATATTTAGGAGAGGACAAAGCCCCCCTAGGGTTCCTCTTAGTTTTTTTGAAATCATCTTAAAGTTGCAAGGGCCCATACATGCCCACATGTTGAAAACTTATGATAGTTTCTTGAAATTTCTTTCTTAGTTTACATCACAATCTAGGGAATTTTAAAGATCAAAGTAATGGGCCCATACATGCCCACATGCTTACAATCTAGGACAGTTTTCAAGATTTCTTAGTGTAAACAACATTTAGGGAGTTAAAAGGATTTGTAAGGACCCACATGTCCACATGATAGTTCTTTAGGGCTTTTAAAAATTCTACAAGGTTGTACCAATTACATTTAGTAAGCTAGGTAACAAAGATTTGTAAGGACCACATGAAGTCCACATGTTGCAATCTCACACCTAACTTATTAAAAACTTGGAACACTTTTTTCACTTTGTCACACACAAAGTCACTCCCCACACACATAATTTACATTTTGAATTGTGGAGGTTGAAGTAGGTTTTCTCCAAAGGAATTTTGAAATGTCCCACTACTTCTTTGGAAATTATCCACACCCATTAATTCAAATGAGATTGGTTCACACCCCTAATCTCTTAGCCCACCACATCTAATTTTTTTCTAAAAACTCACTAAGTTTTCATCCACAGGAGGTGACAAAATAATGTTTTTAGTCTAGGTAGGATCTTGGGGGCACGCATTCAAATAACCCCCCGTTATCTAGTTCTCACATTTTCAAACATTATAAGTTGACAAATAGGGAACTTTCAAATCCTCCAAGTCAAGTGTTCCTACACCATAAGGGAGGGAGATACCCGTGAAGGGTTGAAGGCCAAGGTTTGGTTGTTCTGCGCATCCCTCCTTGAGTCACCCAACTCTTGGAATGGATCCATCCCGTGACCCATTTCTGAGGCCGAAAATCTAAATGTCGCACTTTAACCGAGGGACCTAGTGACCAAAATTTAGGACATCTACCTAGGTGGAAATTGTGGGTTGCATTTGCACCTTGATCAGATTTTGTGTGGCTATTGGGAAATATCTCCAGCTCTTTCAAGATATGCACCCTCTACCCCTCATTATAAATGATTATTTCATCCTTCATTAGTTTCTCTTCTGGTGGCTTCAGACCCCACTGTTGAGTGCTTTTGGAAGGTCCAGTGCTATTTGAGAGGAAGTATGATACATATTTTAGGAAACAAGCATTTGTTTTTACTTTTTCCCCCACGTGGACACTATCCACCTATCCACATGTTTTCTTATTTACAGTTGATTTATGTATGATGCTCATTTGATTAAATGCAATTGTGAGTTGTATTATATTGTGAAGGTCCAAATTATACAAAGATCTTGTCCATTTATTTCTCTTATCACCATTTGCACACATCCACTTTGTTAGTTGGAAACCATAGGGGACCCACAAAATCCCCGTCATTCCAGATGCTTGCAAAATCTTCCTCCTATTTTAGGAGGAGTCCCTAGTCTTTCCAACTCACCGGCTCAACCATCTCACACCCCCGCGAGTGCTACTATTTTGGGATCAAATTTAATTGGTTCCACTTTGCTTGGGTCCAATTCCCAAGACCATCCATCCACTATTTCTCCTTCATAAGGAGGTAGGGGGAAAACTTCGTCTCAAGGGATAAGTATCACCCCACCCAATCCCTCTTAAGGGACATGTCCACCACCTACTCACACGATGGCTGGAACTAATCCTCCACCAAATATCCCTATGCCATACTTGGCATCCCTTAACATTCTTGATTTAACCAAACTCATGAATGATCCCACTTGGCCCAATATGCCTACCAAACTACCTTAAGATATTCCAAAGTTTGAAGGAAAAACAAGAGTTGATCCCACCAACCATGTTATGACATTCCACTTATGGTTCTCTTCAAACAACATCATGGATGATTATATATGCTTAAGGTTATTTCAACGCACTCTCATTGGTTCCTAAGCCAAATGGTACGTGGACGGAAAATCA
>SNQJ01S0234484.1:0-13929 GCA_010110895.2 Picea sitchensis | reverse complement strand
CAGATTGCATGAGTGGACCTCCAACTTAGGGGGGACGATTCTTCGAAAATTAGTAAAAATCTCAATCTGCCAACTTGCGCCTCACTTTCCGTGCATATGGCATTAGATCTAGAAATTCGAAGATATGGGTTTTTTCTAGAATATGGAAAATTGAGTATGCTAAGTGAATATTTTCAAAATTATACTTTTTTTGGAAGATATGGGTGGAACCCTAACTCGAATGTGCCAAAATTGATGAAAAACATAGATTTTTAGGATTTATCCTAAAATTGTAAAAATTGTTTTCTTAGTTTGGGGATTCAGTTTCATCCATTCCTCTATGGATTTTATGTATAAATAACACCTCATAGGTCTAATATAGGGTAGTAATTGTTATGTTTTAATATCGGTGCTTGAAGGAGAAGGAATTGTTATGTTGTAGGTTTGATTTTTTAATATTGTTGATTTTACACCTACTTCTCAAGTAATGATATAAGTTGCAATTCATGAATTTTACATGTATGTTCAAATGTTCTTCTCTGTAAGTATTTATTAAGATTCCTTGTTGGTACGGAAAGGGCCCACCGACCAATCAAGGTAAGATTCATTGTATTTTAATTGTAATTATAATTCTGGATTTATGTGTGTATGTGTGTGTGTGAACATAGTAATTTTGTACTTAATCATAGCATTTAAAATTTAATCTTGTTATATTTCAATGATAGCTTTGAGGGCATACAATATATATGTTTGATGAATTTGAGTGAGTAAGAGTTTTATGTACAGTATGAGTGCAATAATTTATGAGTAGTTAATTGCTATTTATGTGTGAGTATCATTTGCTAGATTAAACGTTTTAAATGCTTCTTGTACTTTTCAAAGCTAGGAACAAGTGGAGTCTCTATATTTCACAATACATGAGCCTATAATAGAGCATCCCACTACACTTAGCTTTATTTTCCATAATTGATTAGCTTACACCTTGCAAACACATGCACAATCAAGACCTCCATATCTCACCCTACATGCACCTATAATGGGGTGTTTTACTTTGACCAATATTTCTTTTAAGATGGATTGAGTTTCCCTTTTAAGGATGTTCAGAGTGTTAATTGTTGTTAGTTTAGTTTCTCTAGGATATAGAATGAAATTTCATATTTTCCTTTCATGAGCCATCAATGAACAGGTCTATCACCTAAGCAAGAACTTTAGATCATATGCTTGTTTATAAGTTTTTCCTTCTAATTTTTGAATTGTGTGAAGAGTGTTATCTTTGAAGTGTGAAAACAGAGTGTTGGTTTTTAGATTGTTTTATTGATTCATATATACTCATTAGACATAGGAACCTCTCTGTTATCAGCACAAATAGTGAATCATCTCTACTGATTACGAATCCCAGTCGATAATTTATGTTTGGTAATATATTATGCATATAATTGCACCAACATTTTGGCGTCGTTGTCGGGGAGTTGTTACGGTAATAGGTAGTGTTTGAATCACATTTCTTTAATGGTTTTGGATTGGTTTTATGGATGACCTAAGGGTGGAGAGAAGACGGTAAGACTTGAGGGAAGAGCCCACACATTTACTTTGGTGGGGTTTCTCCAAAGTTAGGTTGTCCTCTCTTCTTTTAATGCAAGTGTTATTTTATTTATGCAAATTTAGTTTTATTTATGATGAGCTAACTTGTGAGAACCGATAACCTGGTAACAACAGGGTCCCAGTAATGCAAGGAGTTCAATTTTGGTGGGTTTTATTTTTGCAAGTAGTTTTAATTTCTTAGTTTTAAAATTCAAATATTTGATGATAAATAATCTTTGCGGTGTTGTAAGAACCCTCGGATACTAATTTGTGTTGCAAGATAGGGATCATCAACCAGCTAGAGTAATTGAAGGATGATCAATATCTTGAAGAATTTTCCTCCAAGAACTTTCTCACATTCTAGCAGAAGCTGGGATATCCGCCTCTCAGGAAGAGCATGTCTTGACAACGGTCAAGAATTTAGTTGTCTCTCCACAAGAAGATTTAGAAGTCCCTTCGGATTCCTATTGTCAATTTGTTGAGGAGACTAAAGAATCATGGATATAATTCAATGGAGAGCAACCATTGAAACCTAATATTGAGGAGTTAATAACATGCCTCTCAACAGATCTAGTATGTACTCCAAAGACCAATCATCTTGAAGAAGATAATCTGTGTAGCATGGAAAAGGAGCACATGTTGTATGACCTAAACAAAGAAGGGAAACGAAAATATCTTGATCCTATTGAAAGATGATTCCAATTAGTTTTCAGTTCACACTGCTCTTTTACTTTTCATTGTTATTTGATCTCATCATCAAAGAAACCGGTCCTTCATACTCCCGTATGCATTAAAAGTTATGTTTTAAACTCGATTATGGATATATTTCTAACCTTGTTACACACATGGCTTCACGGGAAGTATTCCTATACTTGAAGGAAAATTTCTTTTGTTCAATTAGAGTAGGATAGGTAAATAAATAAATAAATGTTGCACATAAGTACAATGCAACATATCTTACATACTTTTCATAAATGGGAATGTCAAAAGTTAATAAAGCAATCAGTTTAATATCTTTTGCTCCTATAGTAGATTTATTTCTAAAAGTTATGATAATTTTGTTTTGAATCTTATGAGAAGGGAATATCTTCATCCTCTGAATGCACACATAATACTAGAAAGGTTTCAAAAGTGAAGAAGGAATCCTTTTCAACAGAATATAACACTTAAGGGAGTGCTTCATGACCTATTTCTTCAAATTTCTTCCTTTTCCTTATGTTGTTAAAAATGATGCATTCATGCTTTATCATTACCTATTTATTTTAAGACCACTATTTCACAAGGATGATCAATTAATTGATCTTTTTAATAGCAGTTGAAACTGAATGTTAATTCCAAACTATTTTATTCATAGATAATAATTCAACTTTTGACATTTTCCCTAAAGGTTRTGTTTGTAAGMATGAATAAAAATCTAGTTTTAATTAGTTCTATTGGTTTGTTTTTAATAGATGTTTGCAACCTTCTGAGAAGCCTTTTTTTAGCATCTCACATTGTTTGCATGAGGCCATGAAAAACCTCAAGCATGGGGGAGTGGTTGATGAGACAATAGTAGTTAGGTTTATTTTCTAATAAAATGGAAGTGGCAACAAAAGTAATGTTTTTCTAGCATGATATTTCAACAAAACAAGTTCATATGTTTCTTCCTGCAACAACAATGATTTCTAGCATCTTATATAGCTTGATACTCAGAGTATGCCAGCCACAAGGAGAAGCCTACAAATTTCAGTTTGCAGAACATGCCACCAGGTACCTTATCCAATTCTCATTGAGTACCAGAATGAAATTTTGTGGTGATCTGGTACTGGATAACATCTCTATGTTATTCTTGTACTGCAAATATTCTTTCTGTGATCATCCAATACTGGATAACATATTTATGTTGTTCCGGTACAGAAAATATTCTCCCTGTGTTTTTTTGGTGCTGTAACAAATTCAACTCTACGCTCATTCGATATTGGGAAAAAATCTGCATTCATCCGGTATTGTGGGAGAAGGTCTGTGTTCATCTAGTACTAGCCAAACTATGTGTTCATCCGGTACTAGGAAAAAAAGAACTCCGTATTCATCCGGTACTGGTCAATGTCTACATTCATCCGGTACTGGGCAAAAAGAAATCAATGTTCATCTAGTACTAAGGTGATCTGGTACTGGTAATGAGGTGTTGGTATTCCTTATCCTATATTCAAAGTTTTTGCTGCTCGATTTAAATGCTTCATGTAATAGGACGCATAAACTCAACATTTTTTCGTCTTATTAAGGAATTAGAATAATTATGTATTAAACATGTGGTTACTCTCATACATCCTCCTATCCTCAATTATTGCATGCTCCATACCATTAACTTCTGCAAGCCCTTGTATACATCTCTTATAGAAATCATTCATCCTGTCAATCTGTTTCTGCCCCCTGTTACTTATTTTTGTTTTTCTGTTTTGGTATTGTTTTGTTCTGGTACTATAGAATTATGTTCCAATACTGCAAAATTATGTTCCGGTACTGCTATGTTCAAGTACTATAGAATTGTTCTCTAGTACCATCCAACTCCATTACTTATCTGGTACTAATGCCAAAGTGATATGATCTTTGTCATGTGCTTAACATTGTTTTCACTTTAGGTAATTGGAGGTATGGGCTAATCTTTTCATGTTCTTTCTATCAAGGATCATTTAAGTCTTGTGTTGAATTTTTGTTTACTCTCATGTACATCTTCCTCCTACATTTCTACACTCACCCATAAATGAATCATCCTTTCTATCCTTTAATAATATATTTTAACATTTAGCTCTATATGATAATGGGTGCACCTGTCTTATTACCTCATCATTTTGAAAAAAGTGTTTGCTAATTGAAATATCCATTGAAAAGTGGTGGCACCATTATGTCTAATACTAACATAGTTGATTCAACAAGTTCTTATCCAAGTTTATCTTTACAAGTTTCTCTTGAGAGGTATTTATGAAAACCTCATGTGGTGGATTGCCCTTGGAAAAACTCAATGAACTTTCATGAGAACCCTAATAGGATTAACTAGAAGGACCTCTTAGTCATTATCCAAGATGTTACATTATACATAGAATAGTTGAGACTTAATTCTAATGTGGATGATGTCTCCCTTGGGATAATTTCAAGTAGTTAATTATGTGCCTAATAACTCTAAAATTCTCTGGTACCACCTGCCTTCCTTATACTGTAAAACTGTCAATGAACAATATACATCATTATAAATCTTTTGAGTAATATAATAAAAAAGAAGTATCAAGAAGTACAAGTAAACCCACTGAGGTACCGAACAGGCTTGCTGGGAGTGGGGCCATGTTTGTATGGTACTAAGGTAAACCTGTCGGGGTACTGAATAGGCATGCTAGCAGCGGGGCTATGCCGGGTAAAGGGACTTGAAAAACATAAATTGGCACACCTAAAACTGAACAAAAACCCTTAGGTCTCATTCTGAAGAAATCATTATCAAATCAAGGCTAGGAGATGACCTTTATATCTCTCGGGTGATGTTCTTAAGAGCCTTCAAGTATCCTCTTTATATTTTGATCTTTAAAATAAATAGGTTTGCATGAAAGTGGGACCCTCAGTATATGTAATTAACCTTACCTAAGAAAGAAGAGCTTCATCTCTAAAAACTTGGTTAAGAAATGAGTTAATCATCTTGGGATGTATTCTTTTATGTGTTCCTCTCTTCAAATGAGATCTAAACTATGCTTATATCACTTTTATTTTAAAGGTAATCTAGCCAGGGGGCCTATTAGTGAAAGTCGTTATGAAAACTCTTAGCCACTATCCTATAATCATATTAGTGTCACATCCAACCCTTTTTCCTAACTATGATCCACAACAGATTGGATAAGACTTAACGTAAAATCACTAAAAGATCTAATCTATTACTCATGACTCCACTTTTCCGTCATAACTACTTTTCCATGGGTAAGAAGTGTGAAGCATAGGCTAGGAAGTTTATATTGTATAGTAGGTTACTTAAAAGAGAACTTAAGGAGTTGAAGAAAGGTGGAACTTCAAGGAATGATGGATCAAGTGAAGAGTATCATCAATTTTGAAATTTTGAATATCATTGTTGCATGAGGACATGCAATGTATTAAGCATGGGAGAATGTTGAGTCTCCATTTTGACACCTTTATTACCCTATATTATCCTCTATCTGAGTCAATTTCACCTCTCACATGTGCATATGTTGATCATTTCCTCCACAAATCCATTTAGTGACCTTGTCCATGTGCATAGAGAGGTAACTTATGTTAAATCATGATTTGTTTGATTTTCTTGATTAAACTTGATTAAATTATTGATTATTTATGCTCCTAATTACTTTGACTATTATTTAGTAGCTTCCTGACAAGGCATCACCTCATTCGGTACTTCCTCTCATTCGGTACTGCAACAACCAACTGATCTGGTACCGATACTCCTCCTAATACAGTACTTTGTAGTGATTCGATACTACCTTCACGTTCATCCGGTACCAGCTTTGCACCTCTTCCGGTACCATCTTTTCACTTCTTCCGGTACCAGCTCTCTGCCTCTTCTAGTATCAGCTTCATCCAGTACCATCTCTATGCTTCATCTGGTACAAACTCTTGGCCTCTTCTGGTACAATATTCATCTGGTAAGAACTCTGTGCTTCATCCAGTACCATCTCTCCACCTCTTCTGGTACTAGCTCCATCTGGTACCAACTTTGCGCCTCTTTTGATACCAGCTCCATCCGATACTAGCTCTGTTCTTCATCTGGTGCCAGATTTGCACCTCTTCCGGTACCAACTCCATCTGGTACCATCTCTGCACTTCATCAGGTACCATCTCCCCACCTCTTTTGGTACCAGCTTCATCCGGTACCAACTCTCCACCTCTTCCGGTACCAGCTTCATCTAGTACCAGATTACACCTATTTCGTTACTAGCTCCATCCAATACTACCATCGCGTTGGTCTAGTACCCATACTTGTGACTGTGTTCATCCAGTGCTAAACCCATGCCTACAGGATTCAGGTACTAACTATGCTAATCCGGTACCAACTGTGCTAATCTGGTACTAGACATTATTCATAATTTTTGAATGTTTCTAGAAGAGAATTGGGCACACAGGTTTTATCTAGAACGACGTTTTCATGAGAGGATGTGGGTCAAAAATCACCCAGATCACATGTGTGGAACTCTAGCTTAGGGGTAATGATTATGCGAAAATTAGTAAAAATCTCAAACTACCAACTTGCACCTAAATTTTTGTGCATATGGTATAAGATCTAGAAATTCAAAAATATGGGTTTTGTCTAGAATATGGAAAATTGAGTAATAAGCGGGCATATTTTCAAAATTAGAATTTGTTTGGAAGATATGGGTGGAGCCCTAACTCAAATCTGCATAAATTGATGAAAAACACATATTTTTGGGATTTATCATAAAATTGTAAAAAATGTTTTCTTAGTTTGGGGATTCAGTTTCATCCATTCCTCCATGGATTTTCTATATAAATAAGACCTCATAGGTCTGAGAGAGGGGAGGAATTGTTATGTTGTAATATTGGTTCTTGAAAGAGAAGGAATTGTTATGTTGTAGGTTTGATTTTTGAAGATTGTTGTTTGTACACCTACTTCTCAAGTAATGATATAAGTTGCAATTCATGGATTTCAAGTGTATGTTCAATTATTTTTCTCTGTAAGTATTTCTTAAGCTTCCTTTTTGGTATGGAAAGGGCCCACCAACCCAATCGAGGTAAGATTCATTGTATTTGATTTGTAATTATAATTATGGATTTATGTGTGTATGTGTGCGTGTGAACATAATAATTATGTACTTAATCGTAGCATTTAAAATTCAGTCAGGTTATATTTCAGTGATACCTTTGATGACATACAATATAGATGTGTGATGAATTTGAGTGAGTAATATTTTTATGTAGAGTATGAGTGCAACAATTTATGAGTATTTAATTGTTATTTATGTCTCAGTATCATTTGCTAGATTAAACGTTTTAAATGCTTTTTGTACTTTGCAAATCTAGGAACAAATGGAGTCTCTATATTTCACCATACATGAGCCTGTAATGGAGCATCCCACTACACTTAGCTTTCTTTTCCATAATTGATTAGGTTACACCTTGCAAACACATGTACAATCAAGACCTCCATCTCTCACCTTACATGCACCTATAATGGAGTGTTTTACTTTGACCGGTATTTATTTTACGCTTGATTAAGTTTCCCTTTTAAGGATGTGAAGATTGTTAATTGTTGTTAGTTTAGTTTCTCTAGGATATAGAATCAAAGTTCCTATTTTCCTTTCATGAGCCATTAATGAACAGGTCCATCACTTAATCAAGAACTTTAGAGCATACGCTTGTTTATGAGTTTTTCTTTCTAATTTTTGAATTGTGCGAAGAGTGTTATCTTTGAAGTGTGAAAATAGAGTGTTGGTTTTTAGATTTCTTTCTTGATTGAGATATACTCATTAGACATAGGAACCTATCTGTTATCGACACATATAGTGCATCTCCTGAGCAAAGTCTCTTACTTATTTTCTCTCCTATAAGGGTTACAACTTTCAACATATCTACAACAAAAATTCATTTGGCACTTCAAATACCAATAAAAGAGATAACACATTTACAAAGATAACATTTAGTTACTTTATAATAAGATATGAAGAACATGAAATATATCACAATAGATGAAACGAGTTTCATAACAAATATTGATTTGAGACTTCACAAGGCTTTCTGAGAAATTGATAACATTCCTTTTGGTGGGAGATCATTTATTGATCGGTGGTTTGGGAAAATTGCCACCTATTATGAATAAGGCTATATATTCATACCAAGGTCTTGCAAAAGAATTATGGAACTCATTCACAATAGTTGTGACCCTTGATATCATGTTTAGACAAGATGGACTAAGAAATGAGAAAAAATGTTTCCATCATTTGTTGATGGATTTTAGGGATACAATACCAACTATTGAAGACTTCAAGTTACTTATGACTAGTACATATACTTCCTTGGATGCTTCCACAAAAGAATCCTTTGATAAGACAATACATTTGTTTGCGACAAACGATGATGTAGAAAATCATCCATTGCAACAATTATTGCTACAAGAGGAAAAAACAACTACTCTATGGAAACAGAAGAGGAAGACATGGAAATTGAGTTACTTATCGCAATTGGAAGTCGGGTGATGCTTACATCAAACATATGGACAAATGCAAGACTAGCCAATGGTGATCTTGGAGCTGTACAATAAATTGTATATATTTTAGACAAATTTTCTAGATAAAACTATCGGGTTTCGAAACATTCAATGTTTTGAGTCGACACTCCACCCATCATCAGGGACAAAAGAGGTTATCATTTTGAAACAAGAGTAATGGGGTTTGTATAACCATGTAATTTTACCCTAGAACCACTGGCATATGATTTACTAAGATTTGATAATTATGTGGGACTTCCATGGGATGAATCATTTCCTCAAACAATTCCTATTACACCTATTGAAAGAGGTAATAAAAAACAACTTCCTTTGAAACTTGTTTGGGGATTAACAATACATAATTCACAAGTATTGACATGGGAGAAAGATACTATTAATATTGGGAAGAAAGAGAGACATGGTATGCCATTTACTTCAATATCTTGAGTTAATGATTTGAACGGTATAAGATTTCAACTTGGATTTTCTTCATATGATCAATATCGGAAGATGGAAAAAGTGTGACTATAAGAAAAGTAAAAGAAGATAGAATTATATTGATCACAATGTAAAATGTTTGCAATTGCTTACATTTTTGTTATTCAGATTTTTCATCATTCAACCTTGTTACTTTATTTCTATTCAATTTATTTCTCATGTAACTCTTAAGTAAACTTATCAATAATATTCTCTATGTTTTCAACAAACTAGAAAACCTAATAAATTTAAAATGATCATATTCATATATACATATACATAATTTTGATCATCTACAAATTGTGTCATTATACTAAAAAYTGAAGAAGATAGAATGGCAYTRATCCTTCTYRATAATACTCTCTATACTTTSAACCAACTAACAAAAGTGAGTAAATCAATAATACTCTCTATACTTACCACCTACTAAGGAAAGTGARTAAATTTYGAATGATATCTTAGACATATAWCAATGTTGATCATCTACARATTGTGTCACTATAAKTCCTTTTARATAATACTCTCTATAATTTCAACCAACCTAACATTKATCCTTCTAGATAATACTCTTTGTATTTGTAAATTTCAAATGATCWKATTAATGYTAGATATATACATTTRYWGTTACAAMTTTTGTGTRAGTACCCACAACTAAAACCACCCTAGATCTATCTYAACCCYTRATGTATCAACCACAAAGMTATTTAATMTCTCTTAACCATTCATGGATTAGAGATTAAAATAGAACTTAACTAAAGGAAATTAAATGCATTCAAACATAACATCACAATAATTYRATCRCTCTGTTTAGAATTTAATGTATAATAAAAGTGCATGCATCATGTGTCATTTGATTTACACCTCATTGTTGAAAAATAAACATTGCAAATGATTATATGGAATAATTGATATTTTAACATAAAAGTAAATTTGGAAGAGATTGAATGAGTTACACTCACCATTTGGAAGCACTTGGAAATATTGGATTGTAAAAGGAATTGTTAATGCGACCTTCATAACCTGTTCGAATTTATTGGTGACAATCACACTCAAGAAACAATGAGATCATTTTGCATATCTACTTTCTAGATTAAAAACAGAGACATGAAATAGTGAGATCAATTTGCATATCTATTTTCTAGATTAAAAACAGAGACATGTTACAAAGGAGTAGGGAGAGGATAGCTGAAAAAGAATCAATATTTTAATGACACTCCAAAATTCTTATGAGATAAGAAGATTCTAATATACCCTTTGAACTCTAAAGCACTTAAAAATTGGTGGAACAATGGATGGAATTCATCTATTGGTAAAACGAGGTGGTTGGATAGCGCAACTAGGCATGCTATTGAGTTTATTAGTTGTTATTATTGCTCAATTATTCCATCTGTCTCAAAACAGTCTTTTGGCAATTTACTATTTTTAGAAATTTTCCGGTTCATAAACTTATAGGGCCATTTTGAGGGCCTAAATGAAGTTTTTTCGGGATTAAGAAACTCAATTATGCCAAAGTTTCTATAGGGCCCAAAAAATGAAACTCTTCATCAATACCTTTCCAACGAGCTATCGTGCACCCCAAATGAAGATCGTATGCCAAAGTTACGCGCTCGAGAAGTTGATACACCAAACTACCTAAAAAGGGGTCCACAAAATTGTTGGCTTTTCATCTTCATGGTTTAGGGTTTTTGATTCTCTTTATGTTAAAAATTCCTTTGGAGCCTCATTCTGATAATAATCTTATTGTGAATTAAAGTAGCCATTACATCTCTTCTCAGAGAGAAGTTGCCACCATTCTAGTGAGTTTTTCACTTTGTATTTCTACAGTTTTGTACATTTTGCTCATTAATAGAAATTGTGTATTACTATATATATGTGCCTCTTTTTATATTTATGATATATCTCTGTTATATTATTGGATATCTTTCAATATCTCTGTATATTTATGTGTTATATCTCTTCTCTCATTTTGTGTCGAAAATAATCTAGATCAACCTCTCAATGTTGCAATGTGACCTTATATTGAACTCAATTTCTTCAAGTTATAAAGTATACCATGTTCAACAATAACCAGGCATTGTTAGCCATAGTCAACCACAACCAACCTATTTCCACTATGGTCCTTCATAGTTAACCATTATCAACCATTGTGCAATGTTGCAACACACCATAACCCTTCATAAATGTCACTACACGACATAACCCATAAGGAACACTACAATTAGGGATTATTCAACCAATTTGAACGTCACATTGTGAAATAATAATTAACGAACATCATAAATTTGACATAACCCATTGTGAACGTGCAATGTGACATAACCATTAAGAAACATAACAATTCTATGTAAGTCGACTAAAATGAACATCACAATGCATCATACCTTTTAGGAACATCATGATGAAGCATAACCTTGAGGAACATTAGGAAGTTATATAACCCTTGATAAACATCACAATGTAACATAACCATTGAGGAATGTACAATTTGACATTAGTAAGAAAATGAACATTGCAATGCAACATAATCATTGGGGGATGTCAAATTGAACATAACCCTATTGGAACATCTCAATGTGACAAAAACCTCGATGGACATTGCAATGTGATGCAATCATTGATGAAAATAGAAACTCAACATAACTCAACCAACATGAATGTCACAATTTAATATAACCATAGTCAAACTTTCTCAACCATAGTGAATCATGGTCAAGTGTAGTCACCCATGGTTATGTTGATATATGCCTTGCAACATAACACAACCCTTCATCAATTTCACAATGCAACATAAATGTTGAGGAACATAACAATTCTTTATAAGCTTACCAAGATGAATATCTCAATGCATCATGACCATTCAGTAACATCTCGCTGAAACATAGCCCTTGATGGAATGTTGTAAGGTGACATAACCCTTAATGAATGTCGCAATGTGTTGTAACCATAGATGAACATACAAATTCGACATAACACAACGAATATGAATGTTGCAATGTGACATTGTCATTGGGGAACATCATGATCCAACATGACCCTTAATGAGTGTCATAATGCCACATAACCCTTGATGGATGTCGTACTGTGACACAACCATTGAGGAATGTAGCAATTCAACATTAGTCAACCAAGATGAGCATCACAATGTGACATTGTCATAGTAAACCATGGTTAAACATAATCAACGATAATAAACCAAAGTCGACCATAAATACTCATGGTCAACCATGGCTGACCAAAGTCAATCATAGTGAACGATGGCCCACTAAAGGCAATTATGGTTTATTAAAAGTCAACCAAAGTCAACCATATTGAACCATATTTAACTAAATACAACCATGCTTAACAATTTAAGTAAACCATAATGTCTCATTGTGACATTACCATAGTACACCTTGGTTTAAAAAAATCAATCATAATCAACCATAGTCAACCATAGTGAAACATAGCCAACTAAGTACAACCATGGTTAACATAAGTTAACCATGATCAACATTACTATATGAGATAACCATTAGGGAATGTCACAATCTAATCTAACCCTTGAGGAACACCATATTGTGACATAACCATTGAGGAACATAGTAATTTTATTTCAACTGAGATAAATATCACAATGCTAGATAACCATTGAGTAAAATTGACATCTAACATATCCTTTCATTCACATCGCAATGTGAGATAACCCTTAAAAAACAATACAACTAAATGTATGTACACCAAGATGAGTGTTGCAATGTGACATAACCATTTAAGGAACATCACAAATGTGATATGACCCTTGATGAATGTTGTTATTCAACGGTAACATAACACTTCCATATAATCCAATCAAGATGGATATCATGATGCATCATGACCTTCAACAAAATTGCATTGAAATATAATCCTTAAGGAATGTCGCTAGGTGACATAACCCTTAATGAATGTTGCAATGTGATGTAACCATTAAGGGATGAAACAATTCAACATAATACAATGAAGATAAACATCACAATGCAACATAGTCATTGGAGAACATCAGAACCCCACATATCTTTTGAGGAATTTTGCAATGTGACATAACCCTTGATGGATGTCATATTGCGACATGACCATTGAGGAATGTAATAATTTGACATAAGTCAATCATGATGAACATGACAATGCATCATTACCATAGTAAACTATGGTTAAACATATTCAACATGGTCAACCATAGTCAACCATGGATAAAAATGTCCACCCATGGTCAATGAAAGTGAATCATAGTCAACCTAAGTCAACCATGTTCAACCATTATCAAACATGGTCAAACATTGCCAACCATAATAAACCAAACATAAACCAAAATCAACCATAAGTTGACCATAGTAAACCATAAATCGACCATAATAAACTGAACATAAAACAAAGTCAACCATATTAAATCAAAATCAACCAAGGTCAACCAAAGTTAAACATGTTTAATTGTGGTCAACCATGTTCAACCATGGTCAACCAAAGATAACCATAGTAAAAAATGGTTAATCATGTCATCCATAGTCAACCACAGTAAACATGGTCACCCATGGTCAACTAAAATTAACCATGCCTAATAATAGTTTAACATATTCAACCATAGTCAACAAAATTCTACCATAATAGACAATGATTTACCAAAGTCAATTATAGTCAAACATAGTCACACAATCAACCATGGCTAA
>SNQJ01S0234483.1:0-13963 GCA_010110895.2 Picea sitchensis | reverse complement strand
ATTGAATTTTTTTTCTTCCTTTATTCTATGTTCACTTATCTCGTCAAACGTCACATTGATGCTTTCCACAATTTTGATGATCCTTAGATTGAATCATTTGTATGCTTTCCTTGTTCTATAGTACCCAACAAGTACTCCTTTGTTCACATGAGAATCAAACTTTCCCATTCTACTATCTTCTCTTTTGATGTAGCATTTGCTTCCAAAAACTCTAAAATTGTTCACATTTTCTTGTCTTACTTTCCATAGATCATAAGGATTTTTATCATTGTTGTTTATGAGAATTCATCTATTTTGAATGTGAACTGTTGTATGTATTGACTATGCACAAAAGACATCTATCAACTTGGAATCCATCGACATAATTTGAGCCATTTGTTGTACTATCATTTTCTTCCTTTCGACGACTCCAGTTTGTTGTGGTGTCATGGAAACCAATAAATGTCTCTTTATTCCATGCTTACTGCAAAATTCCATGAATTCCTTTGAAGTAAACTCTCCTCCATTGTTTGATCTTAGACATTTTATTTTTCAATCCATTTCATTTTCAACCATCTCCTTATACATTTTGAAGTTCTCAAATGCCTCTAACTTATTCATGAGAAAACATACTACAATCATTCTTATATAATCATCAACTAATATCATAAAATATTACTCATCTTTCAAACCCTTTGTTCTAGTTGGTCCAACTAGATCAGTATGCACAATTTCCAACGGTCTTGTTGTGGAGTATTGCTTTTATTTGAACTTGGTCTTTGTTTTCTTTACTTGTTGACAATGCTTGCATAATTTGCTTGTTGGCTTCATGATCTGGGGAATTTCTCTGACTCCTTCCTTCCTTTCTTTTTACCTTGAAAATATTATCAAAGTTTATGTGACCCATTCATCTATGCCATAACCAAACTTCATCTTCCTTTCCTAAACAACACTTTTCATTTCCAATTTCACTCAATACATATATGTTTCTTTAAGTTATCATAGTTGTCTCCACCACTCTACATGAACCTTCTTTTATTATCTTGCACTTCTATGAATCAAACAAAAATTTGTGACCTTGGTTAAACATTTGACTTACACTTAGAAGTTTGTGTTTCATATCTTCCACTAGTACAACATTCTCTTCCTTGGTATCCTTGTTTCCAATTCTGACTGTACCTCTTCTAATGATTCTGGATGATTCCTCATTTCCAAAGGAGACTGCTCCATATTTGTCCTTCCGTAAGGTTAGAAACCCGTCCTTATCAACAGTTATGTGCTTTAAGCAACTATTGTCAACATACCAACCACATTTCTTGTGTTCAGATTGTAGAGAAAGTGTGCATTCTTCATTGTTTAATTGATTCTTCTTCCGTATCTATATTCTCTTATGTTCATGTCTATGACTATTGTTAATCTATTGTGATTCTCTTGGAGGAACTTTCATTCTACAATCTTTTGCCATCTATCCAAAATTGTTTCACTTGTAGCATTCCATCTCAGTATTCAAGGATTCAAACCTGTTGTAGCTTATGTTCTATGTTTCAATAGGATTTCTTGAATAGTCATTTCGTGCATAAATTTCACGGTTGTCTTTGTTCCTGTTATTTTATTTGCAACTGACAGTCTTATGTCCAAAATTGTTACATGAATAACATAAACAAAGAAAAATAGTTTTATACCTGAGAATTGTAGATATTCTAAAATGAGTTACTCTTATGAAATATTCTTCTTCTTGAGGAATTATTGTTTCTGATTATTGTTGATTATGAAATATGAATCTTTTGGGTGGAGTAGTGTCTTTATAACTTCCCCAGCATCCAACTGGGCTATGGCACGTAAAACATTTCGAGATGTATGCAAACTAAAATATATACACACATAAACTCTTGTGGAACTTTGTATATAAAACTTAAATAGACAAATACATTCAATAAATGAAAAGTTTCATACAGAAATAATAGTAACAGATACATGCAACATAGGCAGGCAATACCCATAAATATAAATATATGTATAAACCACACACAGGAAAACCCCATAAAAATAAAGACATAAAGAATAATGCAACATATAAATTAACACACAATTGACACTTATCTTGGTAAGAATATCACCAACTATGTGCATACCTTCCACAAACCTCCCAGACTTAAACCATACTACTCATCACTTTCAGCAGCGGTTCACCCCTAAGCTCAGACTGAGCTCCACCCGAGTAAAGGGATTCCTAACTAGGCTGATGTATCTCAAACAATAGGAAAGAGTTCATCACAGGTTCCAACTCAAACTAATATCGTAAAGTCTCTCATTCCCCACATGCATGTCTCACCCTAGGAAGTGTACCCCTTCTCTTCTCAACAGTCCCTCGACTATCCCACTTCCCTTCCAGGGCTTCAGCAACAGGCCAGACAGGAAGTCTCAGAGCCCTGTAGTTGCAGTTTAATACCTTCAGGAAATCAATTCTTAACAATTCTCTCACCTAGAGAGATTGCTCACGGGCTTGACAACCCGCCTCTTCAATATCCCATGGGCCTGACAACCCATTTCTTTAGTCCAACTCCTGAGCGAACCAGGTATAGGTATAGGTATAGGTACAGGTATGGTACTGATTTAGGTATGGATACAGGTATAGGGAGGTATGAATGACAACTGAATGAGTGTGTGCATGATGATGGAATGATAGGAAAATGAACCAAGTCCAAGTTATATGTATGCATGTTCCTAGCTTGACACTTGTCATGTTGGGAGCTACTTTCGCCCACTTGTCCCCATCCTTAGAACTTAGCATAAAAAAAATTATCCATACTTTATAATTTAAGGAATATTAATATAATATTCCTTTTTGGATTAAGCTCTCTAGATTATCCATTTTCCTTAACTTTTATCCCCCCCTTTCCCTAACTAGTGGAATTTAGTCCCCCATACTATTTTATCGTGGTCAGTCTACACGCAGCGATGTATTTTATATTAGTGATATGCATAATTACATAAATAGGCTCACTGGCCTTTAGCATCTAGGATCTCCAGCCTAATTCAACACATAAGCCTCCTATCTTATAATAAATGGCTCACCAGCCTGGAAAAAAAAACATATACACAAAGGCTCCCTGGCCTCAAAATCACGTGCACTTAAGTTTGTTGCATGCGGTATACTGGAATGCGCACACTTCATCATGTTAGTGGGCAATATGTGTGCAAACTATACCATGGAAGTTTCATACAAAATTGATATCAAAAAAGTCACCATCTTAAGTACATTTGCATTTACATTTACAGTTGGGGTTTGGCCTAGGGTTATTACAACCCCCTCCTCTTATTTATGCATTGTCCTCAGTGCATTATGTACACATATACAACCAAAATTTCAAAAATCCTCAAAAATATGCGAGTATTCTACCTGCATTGCATCCTCATGCTCCCAAGTAGCATCCTCAGGACTGTACCAAGTTCGTTGGACCTTTACACAACCTATGGCTCAATTCTTGAGCTATTTGATTTTTCGGTCTAGAATTTGTACCTAATGTACTTGGAAAGCACCTTCTTACTCCACCCAAATCACATTCCAATCAATAACATGATTACCATCAAGAATATATTTCTTACGAAATGATACATGAAATACATTGTGAATAGACATTGATGTAGGCAAGGCAAGCATGTATGCTACATGCCCAATCCTCTCTAGAATTTCAAATGGCCCACAATAGCGAGCTACTAACTTTGAACAATTTCCCAACTTCAGGGAACTTCTATTGGCCTTCACTTTCAAGAATACATGGTTCCCCACTTTAAATTCCCTATGAGTTTTTCCCTTATCAACATACATTTTTTGCATGTCTTGGGCATCCTTTAATTTTGTTTTATTTTCAACATCTTATCCTCCATTTCCTTGAGTAAATCTGGCCCAACCACTTCTCTATCTGTTGGGTTATCCCAACTTACTGGTGTGTTGAACCTTGTTACACGTCAAAATTACTCAACTAGATAAGTGTCGCATATTCCTCTCAATTGTCGTAAGTGTCGCATCTTCCTTACAACTTTCGCAAGTGTTGCAAGTTGTTCACAAGCGTCGAAGACATCATTCAAGCATACTGCCATAATGAAGACACTAAGGAGGCCCTTAAAACATCTCATACACTTGGTTTGGAGAAGGAGAACGGGTTGACTGAAGTCAAAAAACTCTTGACACCTAATAAGAGCTCTTAATCAAAGGTTCTGGGGGTGAGCGCTCCTTTATATCAGTCAAGGGAGCACTGGCGCTCCTCTATAAGTCTTCAAGGAGCATTATAATGCTCCCGTGCCCCCTCTGAAGGAGCGTTATCCACCTTTGGAGCACTGGCGCTTCCCTCAACCTTCCTAAAGAGCGCTACAGCGCTCTGATGCCCCTTTTGAAGGAGGGCTGCCTAATCTGAGGTAGTAGTTAGCCCGTTGAGGAGAATAAGGGGAGGATATTTCAAGATTAGAAGGCAGGTGCATTCGAATTATTGGTTTCATCAGGAGATCCATGATCTAAGGAGGAGGTTCCTCAACTTGTTCTAAAGATAACTCAAGAGGTTAAGCTCCTCTTAACCTATATAAGCAAGCTCTATGATGGTGAAAGAGAGGAAGAATTGATAGCATGAAACCTATGATCTCATAGGAAACACAAAGTCATCCAAAGGAGAGTGATCAGTGAAGCTGCTGTCGTCCAGGTTGTGGATCTTTCGAGCAAGGGTTAGACGAAGGGGACTTGACGAAGCTGTCGCATTTGCATCTACGATTGTAAGTACTGCTATCGTTATCTCATTAATATGACACGCTTGGCCTGTTTCTTTCTAGTTTGTGTCTAATGTTACATGAACTTATCATTGATAAATAGATCTATTTTCGAGCTAATATCACTAGAGTAGGAAGTGGTCGTATCTTGTTTGTCCACAGAACTCAGCGAGGAGCAAAGGATCAGAGAGCAACTCGGAGCATGTAGGGACAAACGTTGATAAAAAGGTACTTCTGTTATCCTTCCTTCTCATGTATTAGTTTAGATAGATTTGAAAGGAAGTCAGTGTCCACGTTAATCATTTTCTGTCTTAGAGTTAAGGTCAAGCTCTTAGAGGCAATCTACCTGTCCGCAGTGAGATTTTCCTACAACAGAAACTGGTGACTCCACTGGGGTGATAGCCTTAAATTGAAATTTCTTGTTTCGATTTCTCCTCATTGACCTTGTTCTACCCCTTGATTGTTTCGGACCTGGTTCACTCCTCTTTTGATTGGTTTCATGAGCTGATTGGCTCCCTACCCCATCATACTCAGCCTGATTGTCGAGATTGAATTGCAATTTTTGGAATTTTTGACATTTTTGGGAGTTTTTTAACCTGGTGCCCCTGTCCCTATGTTAACAGAGCGCCAACGCTCCCTAATAGCCTTACACAAAGCGTTATAATGATCCTTGCCTTTGGCAATAGAGCGCCAGCTCTCCTTTGGCCAATAAACCTTTTAGAATTGTTTTTTTCTGGGTTTTTCCTCTGTGTCTCTCCTGTTGGGTAACCCTGTGAGTCAATGCTTCTTCCCTTCCAGCCTTGGCATCCGTCTTTATGAAGAATGAATGTCTTACTATTTGGATTTTGTAGCCTTCTTCACTATTGCAATTGAGTTTTTCTGTTGTTTGGAGTCTGAAACCCATGCATTGTCTTTCTCTCTTTTCAACTGAGTAAAAACCCTGGTGAAGGTCATCAAAGGCCTACAGATCTCTTCATCTTGATTTTAGTCAAGATTATTGTTCTTCAACTTTTTCTTTTGGGTGTGAAGTTTGTTTTCTCTTTGATTGTTTCTTTTCTTTCGCTTTTCGTTTTGATTGCAACAAAAGGGTGCATTATTTGTATGACTTTTGCTTGTGCTGGATTGATTTTCATTAATCCAAGAAGGTAATTAGCAAGACAAGCATTGTGTTCAATCGATCATTATTCATATACAAACAATGAAAAATCATCTTCATGATTGAGTGTGCATGTTAGAAGGTATCTCAAAAGTTTTAGCATCACATCAGGATTTGATTGAGAAAAAGAATTGTTTGAGGACATTCCTTATTTGTGCTTGTTAGTGAAAGGAACTCTCTCTCTCCCATAGATAGATTCTCATCGAAAAGCAATGAATTCTTATCATCTCTGATGCATTTTTGGGACTGAGTCATAATTCCATTCGTTTCACTTCCATGCACCCCTTTTGAGTAAAGAACAACTCTAAAATGAACGCTAATTAAAAGTTATTTAGAAATTTTTCTTTTCCAGGATCCTCCACCAACAGTAGAATAGGCTTAGTACTTTGGATTAGGCTATGAGAATAACTCTCCAAAGTTTTCCAAAACAAACAGTAGCATCCTGAGTTAGGGAGAGTCAAATCCAATCATCGTATAAGTCTGCCTAGGATCCCCCTTTCACACAGGGGTTACGCACGAGGTCACATTCGGGTGAGCTACGGGGACTAACCCTCCATGGTTTAAATGATTGTGGTGGTTGGATCGTATTATGGGGGCCACTTCAAGGTAAATCCACAATTACTGCGTGGAAGCCTTTTAGCTAATTTCGGGCTCGATACCCTGCCTATACCTTCGGATCGGACTGTCGACTATTCCCACCCAGGGGCTGACTGCGAATTGGTAACCTTAGTGGTCGTAATATTTAGGGTCTTACACAAGGTGACAGTGACGGGAAGTCTCACTGTACCTGGAGAAGACATTGGTCAAACTCACTCAGGCTCCTTGGAGGGTAAATCCACAATTACTGCGTGGAAGCTTGCACCAAGGCGTAAGTCCGTTAAGCAGGTCACCATTGTAACTGTTCCACCCTATCCCTGCCACTTCTGGACTTGATCACGCGATGTTGGATTTCATCACCAACTAGTATGGTCATCAAAAGAAGGTCCTGTTTGCTTGGTTGTGATTCTTAGATTTCTATTAGCGTATGTTGTTTCTTTTCTCTAGTTGGCCATAGATCTCTTTCGCCGACTCGTTTTCGCCAATATCGAACCTCCACGCCATTCGCGGAGGCTACAGGGACTTCCTCTAGAAAATATGGAAGGAAATACCCCTTTACCCCCTCATTCTACGGAGGAATATCCTCAACAAAGTGAGGTTCAAAACACTACAACTTCCTAGGAAGAAGTTCCCACTCCTTTGGAGAATTTTCGAATTGTTTCAGAATCTCCATAAGCTTACCGTATTTAGGAGGGATATGAATGACGTATCCTCCAACTGAATTCCACTGGTGAATTTGTTGTCGTCAATCCTTCTGACATTCTGGATGGGTCCCATCAAAACCCTTTAGCCAATGACCCTTTTTGGACCGCAGACATCGTTCAAAGTCCACCACGCTTGGTGCGAGATCTTTATGGAACTGGTGAAGGTGTCGACGCACCTTTTTCCAACACTGTACCCCTAAACCATTTTACCGGTACCACCTCTTTTACATCCACACCACTCGTTGGTCCGAACATACCGTCTGTTGGCCCAAGGTCTACTCTTCCCCTCTAGATGGCCCATTCTACAATGGTCGCTCACATTCCGACTATTCCCTCCGGTAATGCAGTGGTCAATCAAGCTGCGATTGGCACACTTGTAACACCAAGACCTACACTCCCTTTTGGATTCGGGGCACCGAATGCCTTCGCTGCCACCACTACCCAAGCTACTACTACCCAAGTCATACTGGGAAGTTCCAAACCTATCCAACAACCCAGAGGGAACGGTCTTGGTGGTCCTAATCCGCTCGGTGGCACTGGTTAGTCTTTTACGTCTGGTCCTCAAATTCCGGTAACTCTACCTCAAACTGGGGGCATCCTCCCACCGGAGGACAAATTCCATTCGGGGGGCACCCTCATACTGGGGGGCAGCCTCAATCTGGAGTCTAACATCAACCACACGGACAAAATGTGTCTTCCGCACCTAATCCGTGGAACTTCCTTTTTCAAGGGAACCCACAGTTCCTGACAGGACAAAATTCTCAGACTTCAAAACAACCCCCTTTTGGAAAAATGCCAAACCCAACCTATAACCCGCAAAACCCATCCGGTTATCCTCCGCTCACACATGCTTCTCAAAACACCTCAAATCCTATGTACTCTGGTCAAAACCAACCTCATACAAGAGGGCCCACTAGTTATAATTACCCACATAACCCGATAATAGGTCCCACTGGTGTCCCTTTTCCACAACAGCATTACCCACAGGTTAACCGATAACTACCTTTTCTATCTACCCTGGATCTTCCAGTCTTGTCTCAGTTAACGAATGATCCTATTTATCATTCTCCGGTTTGGCCAGCTATTCCAGCTAAACTTCCTTCTGATATCCCAAAATTTGATGGAAAGTCCAGAGAAGACCCAAACAACCACGTGATGACCTTCCATTTGTGGTGTTCATCCAACTCCCTCATGGACGATTCTATTCATTTGCGTCTTTTCCAACGAACACTTATGGGTTCCGTAGTGAAATGGTATATTGAATTACCACGCACATCTTTTCATGATTTCAACTCTCTCGCCATGTCCTTCCTCACACACTTCCAGCTGCCCATTCGATACGAGATGAGTACTGAACTATTAACCTCCCTTCATCAGACAACTTCCATACATATCTCTGACCATATTCATGAATGGAGATGACGATGAAGGCTAATCAAAATGGTCATTCCTGACCAATTATTAGCGGAATGGTTCACAAAATCATTGTTACCCCAGATCGCTCGTGATGTTGCCATGGGTGGTGTAGTCACCGAGGAAGAAGCCATTGCCTGAGCTCAGTACTTAGACTTAGTCTATTCACAATCCAGTACTATGTACGAGTTGATCCCAAACGCTACCCGTGCCACTAATGATCCATCCAAACCATCGTCTTCTTCCCACGCGGATGGAATTATTGGCTCTGTCAAAACCCAATCTACTACCTAGTCTACTAGAACGATCCAGTGGCCTGCTTCGATGGCTGCTCCCAGTTCAACTGCACCCTCTTCTACCCCCCCTCAAACTCAGGTCTCTGATGTGAATGCAGTTCAATCAACCCCTTCACAACAACTTGGGGGCAAGAAGAAAGCGAGAAACAAACCAAAGAAGAACAATAACAATGAACAACCCAAAACCCAACCACAAACCCCTGCTGCCGGAAAACAACCACAACGAAAACCGAAATTCCCATGTCTCATTTGTGAAGACGATCACTACACTCAATACTGCCCACATCGTGATGAAGTGGCCAAAATTTTCAAGGGAAATTCACAACCCACTGTGTTTACTCATCCTTTTCCATAGCAGCAATCTTTGGTTGCTCAAACCCCCACACCGAGGGGCAGTTCCAACCAACCCCATGATGAGGCCTCGACAAGTGCCCACATTTACATGTTCAACAAGGTTAATCTAACCACTCGCTCTGCGACATACGACACGCCAGTTAAACCTGATAAGCCGAAGATCGCTAACGGTTCTCCGCCGAACCCGTTACCATCCTCTGCAAATCCTCCATTCATTAGCCCTCCATCCGGGCCACTCCAGATTGAGAAACCATCTTTTGACTCCATCTTATTCCCTCCTAAGAGCACCATCCGAAAATTGACTTTCAATCCTAATTCAAGGGCCGCCCAAAATTACAATATTGTAGAAGATTTGGCCCAAGCACCGTGTGCTATGTCCGCCTTGGAGGTTCTGCAACACTGTCCCAGCCAACATAGAACGCTCTTAGCTGCTATCGATGCTTTCGATCCTGAGTCATCAAACAACCTCACATTTAATTTGGATGATCACCAACCGCGACTCTCCCACTAGCTACCTTTCCAAATCGATGTCATTATTCACAATCAACAAATTCATCGAACTATCCTAGATGAGGGAGCCTCTACTTGTGTCATGTCCTTAGCCTATTGGAAAGTCTTGAAATCACTTTTCCTTAACAAATCCCCTACGATGTTATGCACTTTCGATGGACGAGGTTTTCATCCTCACGGATTATTACAATCCTTAGCCGTTCAGTTGGGCGGCAAAACGGTTACCGTTGACGTCGAGGTGGTTGATGCTCCCCTCGATTACAACCTATTACTCAGAAGAAGTTGGTTCCATGCTATGACTACTGTCGCCTTGTCGGTATTTCGATGTGTACAATTCCCCCATCAAGGCAAAATTGTTACCGTCGATTAGCTTGATTTCTGTACACCTGACACTCGCATCCCTGCCACCAACAACATTCCTTTTTTAGGAGACCACGTAGTTACGTATGAAAGTGTTGGTGTTGGCTTATTGAAATATTCTAGCCTTATGGGTACTTTCCCTACAGCACTTCCACCTACCGTACATCATATTGTCGTTGTCAATATGGTCTCGACTATGCCTTATCAATCCTTGGAATCATCTGATCCTTGGATTGTACCTAGTCCTTTGGAATTCGATGTGCTCAGTGATGCTATGCCACTCAGTCCAGTCGAGGCCGCATACGTAGCTATTCAATCTGCCTCTCCCTCTTCCAACAATTCACATTCATTGGCACCCGCTACCTACTCGATGCCCTCATGGTTGGATTCCCTATCATCTGTCGTCGATTACATTTCTCGCATTTTTCCTTCTGATGAATCGATTATGGAAATGCTCAGTATCGATGATCTGCTTTGGGATGATAACCATCATCTATCCTCTTTTCTTTCGCCATTGGAAGAAATTCACCAAGACATACACTCTGTCTCCCCTCCCGATGTTACCAATGCTCTGCAATCTCCTATCCTCACACAGGATACTCTCTCTGAGGGGAACATGGGTAACATCTCCACTATGATCATGATTGACATTTCAATCAAAGAAGGTGTCATGGAAAACATCAACCTTGGTGCCAATTGCACACCCGACGAAGTGGTTTCTTACATCGCTTTGTTTAAAGAATTCTGCGATGTCTTCACATGGAGTTACGAGGAAATGCCATGGATTGACCCTTCAATCGTCGTACACGAAATCAAAACTTACCCTGACGCAAAACCGGTTCGACAGAAACTTCACTCGGTTCATCCCAAGAAAATCATAGCTATAAAGGCAGAAGTTGAAAAACTTCTCAAATCTGGCTCTATCTATCCCATCCCTTTAACCGAATGGGTCTCCAACCTTGTTCTGGTTGCCAAAAAACAAGGGACCATCTGTGTTTGCATTGACTATCGAGATCTCAACAAAGCTTGTCCCAAGGAGAACTACCCTATGCCCTTCATCGACCAAATCATCGATAATTGCATAGAGAGCGTAATATTCTCTTTCATGGATGGATTTTCTGGATATAACCAGATTGAAATCTTACCTGCTGATCGACATAAGACAACCTTTATCTGCCCTTGGGGTAATTTCGCCTACTGAAAGCTACCTTTTGGCCTTAAAAATGCTGGGGAAACTTTCCAGTGGGCCATGTTGTACGCTTTCCACAGCATCAAACATATAGTAGAACCATACCTCGACGATTTACCCACCCATTAGCTAAATCGATTCGATCACATTGATCATTTACGGGCGATTTTTCTTCGATGTAGGTTCTACCGTATTCGTCTGAACCCACACAAATGCATTTTCGTATTCGAATCTGGTCGACTTCTCGGTTTCATTGTCTCCAAAGATGGGATCAGGGTGGATCCCTTAAAGATCAAGGCCATCCTAACCTTACCCCCACCTACCAATTTAACCCAACTCCAAAGTTTGCAAGGCAAAGCAAACTTTCTTTGTCGTTTCATCTGCAACTATGCCGAGATCACTAAAGGATTTATGTGGTTACTTCAAAAGACCATCCCTTTCATCTGGGATGACATTGCCCAATGGTCATTCGACGCTCTCAAGAACGCTTTCACCCACACACCTTTGTTACATCCCCCCGAATATACAAAGGATTATATCCTTTACTTGGTCGCTTCTACTTCCACCATTGCGATGGTGTTAGTCCAAGAAGACCCCAACGGTGAAGAAAATGTGATTTATTATCTGAGCAAGAGTTTATCTGGACCTGAACTCAGATATTCGCATGTTGAGAAAATGGCTCTGGCAGCCGTCATTGCTGTCCAGAGGTTCTGCTACTACATCTTATTACGCACCACCATGGTAATCGCAGACTCCAACCCTATGTACCATGTCTTGACACGTCAAGTACTTGGGGGAAAATATTCAAAATGCATCATTATTCTTCAAGAATTCGATCTTGAGTTTACAAAGGCCAAAGCCAAAAAATCCCTGGTGTTTGCCGAGCTCATCTATGCTCTCCCTCATGCCGATGAAAACATTAAACCTAGAGATTCTCTCCCCGATGAATCTCTCTTCCTCATCAACACCTCTGATCCTTGGTACGGAGACATTCTCCTCTACCTTCAAATGCAATGTTTTCAGCCTGACATCTCTCGTGAAGAGCGTTGATGCATTCATCACCACTCTCGCCGTTATCTCATCATCGGCGACACCTTGCATCGCTGGGGTATTGACACCATCCTTCGGCGATGTCTGATTCACGAGGAAGCTGAACGCATTTTGAATGATTTTCACCTTGGTGCCTGTGGTGGTCACCTTTCCGGGATGGCCACAACCCAAAAAATCCTACGTGCTGGCTACTTTTGGCCCTCGATTTTCAAAGATTGCATCGAGGCTGTCAAAAAATGCCCACCCTGCCAAATCTTTAACAAGAAGGCACACACCCACCCTACTGCGCTGCACCCTATTATCACCATCTACCCCTTTTCCAAATGGGGCATCGATTTCATGCAGTGTAAGCCTACCTCAGCCAGGGAGCATGGTTACATCATCATCACCGTCGACTACTTCACAAAATGGGCTGAGGCTATGCCTACCTTCCTGAATGATGGTCGTACTGCAACTCTATTCCTTTTCAACCACATCATAACTCATTTCGGTGTACCATGTGCCATTGTCACCGATCATGATGCACACTTCAAAAACCAGATGATGAGTGAGTTACATGTCAAATTGGGTTTTATCCATGAAAACTCATCCCCCTACTACCCTCAAGCGAACGGACAAGTTGAGGCTATCAACAAAGTCCTAAAAACCATGATCCAATGCATGGTAGGGGAAAACAAGACATCATGGAATTTACAACTGTTCTTCGCTCTCTGGGCCTATTGCACTTCTGTGAAAACCTCAACTGGATTCACTCCTTTCCAGTTGGTCTATGGCATTGAAGTCGTCCTACCAATCAAGTGTGAGATTCCATCACTCAAATTGAAAGTAGAACTCCTGCCCCATACTTCTGCTGAAGAAGAATGATTCTTGTATCTATCCAAATTGGATGAAACACATCGCGATGCTACTCTTGCCAATGAGGCACATCAGAAACGAATTAAGAGTCAATATGACAAATCCATCCACCCTCGGACTTTTGCAAAAGGAGACTTAGTCCTCCTTTACGACCAAGCTCACGATAAATTGGGGACAGGAAAGTTACAACCCATGTGGCATGGTCCTTACATCATGAAACGTGTCCTACATAGAGGTGCCTACAAATTAGTTGATCATGATGGAATTTTTCTGGGAGAGCCCCAAAACGGGCTTTACCTTAAAAAGTACTATGCCTAGATCACCTAGCATCTGTACTTTGTACATTATTATATTTTAGTTTGGTGTGTCTGATTCTTTCGCGTGCTCGAGTCTTTACCCTTGCCACTCATGACTGTTCTTTTGTTTTCATGCGCAGATGATGTCTTTCTTTCCTATATTTTTTGGGTTTGCGGATGGCGCTATTCGACATACCTGGAATATTGCTTTGGTAGCATGGGTTATTTACCAGTTTGACGAGATGGTGAGTTCTTGAGGTATCTGCTTAGGACCAGCAACCAACAATATGGCAGAATATCACACTGTCATTGGACTGTTGACCCAAGCCTCCTCTCTAGGTATCTCTCGGATCATTATTTACTTAGACTCCCAACTCGTGGTTTATCAACTCAACCGTATCTACGCTATCCGTAGTCCTATCCTGCTACGTCTACACTTACAAGTT
>SNQJ01S0234482.1:0-12109 GCA_010110895.2 Picea sitchensis | reverse complement strand
AATCTGATTTTGAAAATACTGGTAAAAGACAGATCATTGATGCAGACCCCACTGTTATTGTCGCGACCGCAACAATTCAACCAGAAGAACCAACAGATCCAGAAGAGGGGGAGTTCTTTTTTCATTCACAGATGTGGGTGAAGGGGACCCCGCTGCATTTTATTTTTGATAGAGGAAGCCAGAAAAACCTCATCTCAGTAGAGGTCGTCAAACAGTTGGGATTGTCGACAACACCACACCCATAGCCATACAACATCGGGTGGCTTCGCCAAGGACGAGATCTTCGTGTCAACCAGTAATGTCAACTGTCATATGGCATCCAACCCTTCAAGGATGAGGTATTATGTGATGTTTCCCCACTAGATGTTTGTGATGTTCTCTTGGGCCAACCATATATGTGGAAGCGCCACGATATTTATGAGTCTCGACCCCGCAGTGTCATTGTTTCTCTAGGGGGTCATCTCTATAGAATACCAGAGGTAGTTTCGAATACTGTTCCACCTAAAAAGTGTCGCAAGGTAGTATCTCGTACTGTAAAATTCAGCTTCTTCACAGTCTGTTCAAAAGGGGAACAAAAGAACACTGCAACCACTACAGCCTCGCCGCAAGCACCTTGTATCCAACAGAAGCAGGTCGGCAAGGTTGCAGAAAAGTGCAAAGATTCCTTCTGCACACTGTCCTCTCATGTAGCCCAACTTATTGAATGGCCTCAGCCTCAACAGGTTCGTGACAAACTTCCACAAACTGAGCAATGCGATGTCTCCAGCAATACAAGCAGCTCACCAAGATGCAGATTCAACAAACACTTTTCCCTCTCCCCCGGGAACTCAACGCAATGGAGACCATTTCTTCCTAAGGAGGGAGGATTGATCCAGATGGATATCGGTGGCCACCCACCTTTTCCAAATGGCTCAAAACTATTTTTTGGCCATTTTGGCAATTTACTATTTTTAGCAGGTTTTAACTTCCGGGGCCATTTTGAGGGTCAAAATGAAGGTTTTTTTAGATCAAGGTTCTCAATGATATATGAAGGCATG
The DNA here is from genome assembly GCA_010110895.2 of Picea sitchensis. Taxonomy (NCBI): domain Eukaryota; kingdom Viridiplantae; phylum Streptophyta; class Pinopsida; order Pinales; family Pinaceae; genus Picea; species Picea sitchensis. Next base: position 11,072 of record SNQJ01S0234482.1, on the reverse strand, counting down.
ATTGAGCCCCCAAAATTAATCTCCTCGACAATACCTTTCCAACAAGCTATCACACGCCTAAAACAGAGATCGTATGCAAAAGTTACGACCCCGGGAAGTTGATGTACTCACTTACCCAAACTGGGCCCACATGACTTTTGGCGCTTCATCTCCTAGGGTTAGGTTTTTGGATGTCTAGGACTTTTGGCATTCCTGGTTTTTGTAAAAGGGCCTTCAGAGCCTCATTGTAATCTTCTTCTTGCGAATGTGCAATGTCGTCACATATCTTCTCAGAGATAAGCCGCCACCATTCCAGCAAGCTTGTTTCCGCTGCATTTTACAGTTTCAGCTTATTTTGTTATTGAATAGAAAACCAGTTTTACTGTATCTATGTTATTTTTTGTTAAGAACATGTTAATAATCTGTATTCATTTCTTTCTTCTAGGATAATAGAGGTAGCATAACAATACAATGAGATTCTTGAATTCAAAGTGCACCCATGGCCTCTTTTTATAGAAAATATTTGAGGCATTAGCCAACCGATCTTTAGTGTGAACAAGGGGCCCTTTAGGGCACCCTTGGGTCCTTGACCAGCCCCCCATGTGGATTCAGCTTGGATTTGAGGGTCAAATCGAATTAGGATCTGAACCAGAAGTGGGTGAGGGTCTGACAAGAACCATAAATGCATATTTCATAGGAGTGTGCATCTTTTATCATACACAGTCACGCATCGGGTGCATGTGCGCTCTTTTGGCTTCTTTGGCCTACGCACGTACACGAGATTCTTGTAGTGTTTCTACACATGTTAATTTTATAACCAGTTATATAGTTTTTGTGCCCTTTGGAAATGTATTTTTGGGGATATGAATGAACTAATAGGTGTTTGGATATTCTAGATTCATGTGACCATTTGCAGACAAAATTTCAGTGATAACAGAGATTATCCAGGATGTGAAAACTCAGTTGTCCTCTAAATTTGACATGAAGGATCTCGGTGCTTCAAATTTCATTTTGGGCATGGAAATTAAAAGAGATCAGAAAAGGAGGAAACTCTGGTTAAATCAGAGAAAATATGTCAAGACAATATTGCATAGGTTTAATATGCAAGAATGTAAATCGGTCAAGGTTCCTATTCTTGTTGGTGTAAATTTATCTGCAGATGAGTGTCCTAGGACACATGAAGAGTAGGAAAACATGTATCATGTTCCATATGTGAGTGTAGTCGGCATTTTGATGTATGCATTGGTTTGTACTAGACCATACATTTCACATGCAGTGGGAGTTTTGAGAAGGTATATGTCAAAACCAGGGAAGGAGCATTCGACAATAGTAAAAAGGGTTTTCAGGTATTTGCGTGGCACAACTAGCTATGGATTGTGCAATGAAGGAAGACCTGGATTGGACAGAGTGGTGGATATACATGTCTGTGTGTATGCAGACTGGGTTGGAGATCTAGATCATAGGAGATCGACAAGTGGGTATGTGTTTAAACTATTTGGAGGAGCAATAAGTTGGATGAGCAAAATATGGGATGTAGTGGTACTTTCAACTACATAAGTTGAATACATGGCAGCCACTCATGCAAGTAAGGAAGAAATATGGTTACAAATATTGTGTTCATGTATTGGGTTGGTACAACAAGATGTAAGGATAGAGTGTGACAGTCAGAGTGCAATTTTTCTGGTGAAGAACCCGGCTTACCATTCAAAGACAAAGCATATTGACATTCAATATCACTTTGTGAGAGACATGATTGAAGAAAATAAAGTATCGTTGATGAAGGTGGACACTTTGAAGAATGTTGCAGACTCATTAACAAAATCTGTGAGCACTGAGAAGTTGTCTTGGTGTAGAGGATCCATGGGCATTGTTTCCCTAGTTTGTTGACCATGTAACCCTGTAATCCCCTGTATGCAAAGAAAACAAGTGGGAGAACGTTGGGTATGTGTTATATTGTTTGCACGAGTAGTAGTGGCGCACAGGGGTTCGGTGGCCCCCAAAAAAAACTTTATGCCTCGGGAAACGTATCACATATTTAGGTGGTCTTTCGGCACATGGTTTTTTGCCGATAGTTTTCTATTTCTGGTTAAGGAATTAGGGTTGTTGACTAATATAGGTCATTGGGTTAGGGTTTTGGATGTCGCTGGATCTTATATGTATATTGTATTGTAAAAAATGTATCACTATGAATGAACATAGAATATGTTGGTTTTCCCGATTTAAGTTTCTAGGGGGGAAATCTTTGTGTAATGTTTGTATTTGTCATTGTATCTTTTATGTTCTTTTATTGAAAATATATTTGCAATAAATATTGTATAAGGTTAAAATCTACACTTACAACAAAATAATTTAAAACAAAAATTTAAATATTACAAGATAGAAGAGGATGTAATCCTCTTGTTTAGGAATAGAGTTTAGGTTCCCAATTCTTAGGAATTGATAAATTTATTTCTAAAGGAGATGCACAATGTACCATATGTTGGACACCTAAGGTACCAGAAAACTATTGTACTAGCAAGAGGCCAATATTTTTGGATTTGTATGAAGAGAGATGTGGTTGATTATTTATTCAGGTGCATGGAATGAAAGAAGGTAAAGGTTGATCATAGAAATCTAGTAGGATTGCTACAGCCATTTCCCGTTCCTGAATGGAAATGGGAAGTGGTTACTATAAATTTCATTACCAAGCTGCCTAGGATAGCAAGGAAACATGATTCCATCATGGAAATGGTGGACAAGCTTACAAAGGTTGCACATTTCATTCCGGTGAAAATAAATCACAAAGAAACTAATATTGGAGAGATTTACATGAAAGAGATTGCTAGGCTACATGGTGCGCCTAAGTAAATAGTGTCAGATAGAGATCCCAAGTTCACTTCCAATTTTTGGAAGGGATTTTTTATGGTATTTTGGAATAATTTGAATTTCAATGCAACATATCACCTAGAGTCAAATGGGTAGACAGAGAGGATAAACCGAATAATTGAAGATGTTTTCAGAATGTATGTAATTGRCAATCCTTATAGGTGGGAGGACAATCTTCATTTAGTTTAATTTTCTTACAAAAATGGTTATCAGGAATCATTGAAGATGATCCCATTTGAAGCCTTATATGGAAGAAAATGAAACACGCCAATGAGCTTGGATAACACAACAGACAGAGTCATTATTAGGCTAGAATTGTTAAGGGAAATGGAAGAGTAGATGGTAAAGATCAGGTAGAATTTAAAGGTTGCACAAGATATGAAAAATATTTATTTCAATAAAGGAAGAACACATAGGGAATTTAAAGTGGTCGAGCATGTTTTTTTAAAATTTAAATCTAATAGGAGCTCGTTGATATTAGGAAGTTGCCCAAAATTGGGAGAAAGATACTATGGGCCATTTGAATTCCTAGAGAGGATAAGCCCAGTTGCATACATGATTGCATTACTTATATCTATGAGAATTCATAATGTGTTCCATGTGTCTTTATTAAAGAAGTATGTACATGATCTTAACCATGTGGTTGATTAGACTATGATCTAGGTGGAACACAAAACGAGATTTCTAGTGGAGCTAGTGCACATCTTGGACTAAAAATTGAAGGTGATTAGGATAAAATACATTGGCTTGGTAAGGTTCCAATGGACCTACTATGGTCCTAAATACACCACATGGGAGCACAAGGAGGCCGTGCAGGAGGAATCTCCACAAATTTTTCCAAATTCTGAAGAAATATGAATGTTCATTTGTACATAAGTGTACAAAGACTCCATTTTGGAAGCTAAAGTTCCTAGAGACACAAATTTGAGACTTCCTTCCCGACCGATGTCGGATCCCATTCCTTGGGTTGTGCAGGTTGCAAGGAACAAGAGTTTATGGTTGGAATTTTTTCGTGAGTCACTAAGTTGTGGAATTATCAAGTATTTTGATGTAAAAATTTATGTATGTAAATATGTAATATTGTGTGGTGATGTGCACCAAGGACAATGAAAATTGTAGGGAGACGGGAATGCAACATGCTCATTTTTAATCCATAGTATAGCAATGTATAATGTAAATATGATGCATGGTTGCAGTTCAAGTGATGTAATATGTAAATGATGTATATTGAAAAATAATAAATAAAATGTATCATTGACTGCAAACAGGCATGGACAGAGACATGGGAGATACGTTTCCACAAGAGAGGGGGTCCATTGGTGGGGGGATTACCCATGCCTATTAAACCCAAACCATATTTCTAAATCATCTTTACTATGAACCTTCTATTTCATTTTGATTGTTTCCAAGCCCCAATCATTGAATACATGTAAGAGGGTTGGAGTGTAAAGTCACCTTCTGAGTCATTGAAAGCATGGGATTGAGTATGATCAACCTTGATAATTGGGAGAATCAACTTGCATGGGAGAAAAGGAAATTTGTATGGGAAAGGAGAAGAGCTTTTACATGCATATTTTTGGACAAAAAGAGAGTTTTGAGTTTTGAATATTGAAGGAAACCATAGTGGGCATGTATAACAACTTGTTGGAGCTATAATTTCATAGAGAGATAGGTTGTAGGCCAGTGAGTAATATTATGTTCAAGAAATTCTTAAGGGAGAAAGTAAATTGTTGTTGTGAGAATACCTATTGTAGTTGTAGATTCATGTAGTTCCCAGTAGATGTATTTTCTGTCCAACCTGTGTTGGAGCCCTCGAGGGAAGTGGGATAGCCTGGGGGACTACATGACAAAGAAGGGGATCCCATTCCTTGGGATTTTCAAGTTGAGGGAAAAGAGATATGGTGTATTTAGATGGATGTAGGAATTAATTTGTTGTGAGGGGATAGTAGCCATCCTTAGGAACCATCGTCTCTTGTGGATTCATAGCCCTAGATCAGGGGTGACTTGTTGTTGAGAATTAGAGAAACAAGTCTATCACCATCTTTAATTTTGTGGAATGTTGAGTTTAATTGTTGTGCATTTCACTTTGAAGTTTTATCTTATTTCTGTTACATGTTGTAGGTAAAGGATGCATTTGAATCTGTGTTTTTATGTGATTGAATGTTGTTTTGTATGTTTAATTTCTATTGTTCATGTTCAAATCGATTGCATTCATGTTTTTTAATTATCATGGATAGTTTCATGAGTTCGTATATCATGTACTTGTTTATTATTCCGCATTTAAATTGGTATTAGAGTTATTTTTTGTTGTTTTAGTAGTAACAAGACTCATCCTGAAGGTTGGGTACATTACATTGGATGACTCACTAATGCTTGACATCATGTGATAACTACATCTATAGATATGAATTAAAAAAAAATTGCCTATGTAATTCACTTGCTACCCAATTCGACTACATCTAGGTAATTTCAAACCCACAATTTTTGAATTTAGACATTTTCCTCAATTTATCTCTGTAACATCCTAGTTTTAATCCCCATAAATTTTAATGTAATTATACATATGCAATTTAGGCTAGTGAGCTAGTATATTTCGGGTTGGAGAGCCTGTACTAATCAATATGTCCAATGGTTGAGCTATGTATATTGTACATTGAAATTATTAATAAAAATAAATCATTGGCTGCTATACGAGATTGACGATAACATTGGGGGGCATTTTATTCCATAAGAGAGTGGGGATAAAAGGGGGTCCAATGGGGAAGTTCCACATTTCCAATAATCAAAGACATTTTATTATAAATGTTTACCTCCTTTGAATTATTTCAGACTAGTCATTAAATGCATGTAAGAGGTTGATGAGCAAGTCATCTCACCAAGATATTAAAGTTTGGGCTAAGTACACTCATGTAAGAGGCTGGTGGGAAAGTCATATCACCTATCTATGATAGTGTGGGATGGGTAAAATATTTTTGGGAAAATGTGTTAGAGTCAAACAATGCATGGAGAAAAGGAAAATTTGAGTTTTCAATTCAACTCACGATCACACAGTTTTCAATACTTTGTCAACAACTAACATTTGGGTTCCTTATATGGCCTCAAATCAACACAAAAAGGTGCTCAAATTTCATTTTCCTATAATGTTGAATTATTCTTTGCCATAGATAACTCTGCATGGAAATACCACTACGCGGATATACCTCTGCACAGAAGCATCAGTAAAAAATACTAATGAGGTGTGTTGCAAATCACTCTACGTGAAAAAATCAACAGATAATACCAAAGGTTCACAAGAAACTCTGATATGTTCCAAACAACTCTGCAAATGGTATTCAAAAAATAATACCAACAGTTCACATACAATTCTGCACATAATTCAAAAAGAAATGTAGATGTGTCGCAGATCTTTAAGAGGTGATTTCACTACGCCAAATCGTGACTGTATGTTCCTGTGAAGACAAATACTCAGAAAATATTTTTTTAACAGAGTTTAAGAACTTGGCTATAATTAATTACACGCAATCTTTCCTGCAAATGCATACATTAAAATATCCAAGTGAAAATATATTGAATTAAGTCAAAGGAATAAAACAACAAATTAACACACATCGAACTAGAGATCTCAATTAAAACATATCAGAATTACACTAGTTCTTTCGGTCGCTCAGACCTTAAATATACATCGTACAAATGGCTTTAAAAATTTCTCTGTCGCACCCTATCTATCCAACATTCATCTACTCTCCTTCTAATCCTTGTTTCTCTTCCATCTCCCCTATGTCTAACCTCTCTCACACATACTTCCTTTACATAAAAATGAGAGCTAGATCTCTCGGGAACTCTAACAAATGCCTAAAAATCCTCTAAGGATTTCTATCAATCCCCTAACTTAATATTTGTGTTCTATTACATAGGAAAACACTTACACCTTTCAAACCATAAAATATTTGATACCTTCTAAAGATATCATCTAATTATTACAAATAAATGAAAAATTAGGGAACCAATTCGCTTCTTCTAAAGATATCATCTAATTATTACAAATAAATGAAAAAATTAGGGAACCAACTCCCCTGGTAAATGTTTATTGACCCATGTGGTAAATTTATTTACTTCCGTGATGCTCCTCGTGATCATACCCCAAGGAAGAAGAACATAATTATTCATCGTGTCTTCAAGGTTCAAAGTATCTCATACTTGAAAATTTTGGTTTTTTTTACCCAAGTAGCATCCTCCGTTAGTTGACCTTTCCATTTGACCAAATACCGGAAATACTTCTTTCTCTAGTTTTCTTCTCAAGACCTTCATATCCAATAATATCTCAATCTCCTTTTTCACTACATTGGGTAGTTGTTCTTTCCATCCTATTGTATGAACTCCATCACTTACAGGTTCATCTATTGAACATCCTCTGTCTCTTTGAAGGGATACAAATCTGCAACATTAATTATTGGAGAAATTTCAACACCACTTGTAAGTTCTATTTCATATGCATTAGGAGAAAAAATTCTTAAAATTTTACATGGCCCAATATTTTAAGTTTTTAGTTTGCTATAGGTCCCTACATGAAACCCCTCTTTCCTCAGGTATTCCATAACTAGTTCACCAACTTCAAAATTACCAGTTCGTTGATTACAAGGTTGTCATTGATGTCAACCCTTGAAGAAAGACCAGAAGAATAAAGGTTTGGGTAATGGACCCAATAGTTTTTGCGTAAATATGACTAATTATTGTTTTTCATGGCTGGATAAGAAGTAAATATGGATGAACTCCAAAGTGGTCCCCCCTTATGCAGAAAGCCCTATGGGAAGACGCTTTGTGGGATAAGAGAACCCATGCTTAATTATGAATAATGAGATGAAGGAAAGTAACCTCTATGGAAAATATCCTGATGGATATTTCACGTGTCATTTCTAGTGGTATGTGGAATGTCACATACCCCTACTCAAGCAGAGAGTTATGGCCATGAGAAGTTGGAGACCCTAGTTTGGGTAATGGACCCAAGTTTGTTTGATGGGTAACCAGATGAGTTATGATATATTTTCTCCGGATAATACTATTCTATATATGGATCTTGCATGTCATGCCATTTTTAGTGGCATGTATAACATCACATAAATCCTAAGACGGCTTCTGAGAGTTATGGCCTTGTGAAGTTGAGGACCCTCATATGTCATCTAGAAGTCCAAAAGCTCAAAAGTAATCAAAGTGGTTTAAGAGATTTTAAAAGGTACAATAAAGTGAAGTGATGAGTGTAATATAATTCAAAGTGAATACAAAATAAATTATTTCAATAATAATTTAATGGAGAAATTAGAAGTGGACCCAACCCTAAAATATGAAAGTAAATATGACCTAGAAGATGTTTTAAGGAAGCATTGAGAGTATAAATAAGAGGCAAAGGCTCTCTCATTTGAATCACACTTGAGAATATTGAATATATATAGGTTTCTAAGGTTTTACAAATGATATCTAAGCCGAAATTCGAGGAAAGTGAAGAAAAGAAGGCCGTACGCAAGGAAGGATAAATTCTTTTGATGGTGCTTTTAAGGTATGTTATTTTCGTGTCAATAATTTCTCCTCACCATTTTCGTTATAAATTGCTTTCTATAATGATTCAAACTTAAAATTTCTATGAAAGTGAGAAAAACATATCCAAGTATCGGTTAAAAAAAAAAATTCATCTTGTGGTCGTTGTATTTTGGGATTTACACTCTGCGGAAAATAGGGTTTCAGGACTGACCATAAACCTTATTTTCCACAGAGTGTTTCGGGTAAAACGTCATAACTTCTTCATAACAGATCCAAATTCAAAGGAGACCAAATGTGTTGGTTAGGTACAGTCCTATATTCTGTGTAACATTTTTAGATCATTTCATCAAACATTTTGTGTGGGGCATTCTACAAGGTCACTCTCTAGAATAGTCAATTCAACAAGGTTTGTCATTTTTGCTATAACTCCTTTTTCGAGAGGTTCCTAGTGCCACTTGGAGGAATTGCATAAAACAAACTAAAGAACATTTTGTATCAGCTTTAGAGATTTGCGACATGTGTTCAAAGTTATGATTACTTCAAGTTAGGGTTGTTGACTAATCCAAAACTAGGCATGTGAGACTAAAGAAAAGTTTGATGAAAATGCTAGTCTCTTGTTGTTAAAGTTAAGGAAGGTTTGCAGAAATGTGATCAGATACACCAGGTCTATTACAGAGCTACAAATCAGATTTTGATGATGAAATTGATGAGGTATTTTGGTTGAGGTACATGTTGAGTACATGGTTGAGACAATAGTTGATGAGTTTGCACATACATGAGGTGTATAGTTGATGATGTTGGTACATATTGACAAGTCATAGTTGATGAGTAGTTGACACATGATTGGTACATACTTGGTACATGGTTGGATGCACTTATTTATGGTACAAGTTGATTACAGGATTGTGCATGGTTGATGCACTTGTTTATGGTTGATCAAAATCTGGATCAGGGGATCAAATTTTGCTCAATTTTCAAAGTGCTCAAAATGTGACAAAAACGATTGCATTGCGTCCGTCTCGTCTTCCTGATTCCGGCGGTATATTTACTTTCTCAAACAGAGTCCATATGGAGAAGTTATCGCGATCTGTTCGCAAAGGCAAACATGCAAAATTTTTGGATGCTGATTGTACCTGTCCGTACAGTCCGTACAATGACGTGGCAGGGCCGTACCATCCATACGGTGATGTGGCAGGTGGATGACGTGGCGTTTTCATTGGTTGATGTTGACAAATCAGGTGTTGACACGTGTCTTGTACCTGGCGAATGGTGTGAGGACACGTCGCCCAATCTGGAGGCGCCACGTGTCCCTCATTTTTGGTTCATACGGTTCTTGTATAAAAAGTAATGGGAGTCCGCGGGGTTCGACCCTGCGACCTCCCTCCACTATGCAAAGTTCTAACAAAGACCACCCTACCAATCCGCCTACACTATGTTTCTTACTATATATCCTTTTGCAATGTATTTTAATTCAAATATTTGTATATTTGGGCGGGGGTCGGGTCGGGGCTTAGCCCCGGCCCATGGTCGTGTGTTCTTTGCATATAACCGTGGCATATAATCCAACGGTTGGCGTGGATTTGTAAAACATAAATTATACAACCATATATTAATGTATGCGCACGGATGTTTGGCGCGGAGTTTTGGAACTATAACCCAAAGTTTTACACCATTGAATAATGTGCGCGCGCAATTTAAAATTAACCCTTGTTCATATAACCGTGTGCCATATGACTTGGAGCGTGGGGGTTAGTTGCACGGTTTGGTAATGGTTTAACCACCTATTTGTCCATGTGCACGGTCCTATGGCCATATGCCCGAGTGTTAGGCGGTTAGGGGCTGGAGGCACCCTAACCGTTCTACGGTTTGCACCGTTGGCACGGTTGCGCCCGGTGCTAGGTTTTAACGCGTTTTGGAGCGTGTTCTTGGTTGATGCACACAGAGGTGTGTTTTGTAGAGCCAGTTCTAGCAAAGCTTGAAGGAGGAAAATGGAGGAGGCCTAAATTCTTCATCGTTTGGCCGATTGAGGTGCTGTAAAAGCCCAGCTAAGGGTTTTTGGAAGTGCTAGATCCATTGGTGTTGTTTTCAAATCCATTTGAAGACTTCTTCTGCAAGTTTTTCACCATTGAAGTTTCAGCAAGCTCCAGGGAGCTTGAAGCCCTCTTTGATGGAGGACATGGTTTGGTGAGCCTATGTTTGTTTTATATGATTGAATAATCATTTTTGGCTCATTAATATGCTCTGAACACATTGGGACAGGTTTCAGAGGCTATTGAGGACTTTTATAGGTGTTTTTGCCAAAGAGAAGCTCAGGGAAGCTTATGGCCACATGTAGAAGAGGTCATGCCCGGATGAGCCATGATCCGTTTTCAGAGTTCTATTAGTCATTTTTGGGGTTTTTATGTGTTCTGATCTCAATGGTACAGTCTATTTTTCCATTGGAGTTGAGTATCATCTTGTAAAAGAACTTTTGACTAATTAATCCCAAAGAGCCAAGTCCATTATGGAGGCTCAAGGAGATGTAGCCCGAAGGGGGGTGAACTCCTTTATCATCTTGTTCTTGTTGTGAGTTTGATGGTTTATTTGCTGCAAGTTGTGTTGCTGTGTATTTGCTTTAAGTACATAATTAACCATTTACAAGAACATTTCCTCATACATAAACATTTAAAGGAAGAAGCATGAACTTAACACATAAG
>SNQJ01S0234481.1:0-13963 GCA_010110895.2 Picea sitchensis | reverse complement strand
CAGTGCAGTAACTTGTAAATTGATTGTTCACATATTTTCCTCCATTATTTGTTCTTAACCTTTGAAGTTGTTGTCCATATTGATTTTCTACAAGGGCCTTGTAGACCAAAAACTTTTCAAAAAATTCACTCTTAAGTTTTAATAAGTAAACCCAAGTGCGTCGGGAAAAGTCATCAATTAAAGTTAAGAAATATTTTCACTTGAAAAAAGGAGAAGAAAGTGTACCATACAAGTCAGTTTGAACAAGTTTCTAACTTTTACAACTTGGTAATATCATCAACAATTTTAATTGCAAGAACATGCTTATGATATTTTAGGTCTTTCATAACAACTTGGTGAGGTGAAAACTCTACGGTTTTACCTTCACCTGAATAAATGATCTGATATACTAATAGAATATTGTAGGAAATAATTGAAACACATAATACATCATTGAAATGACCATTATCTACCTGAACTATTCCATACCCTACAACACTAAGAGATCTATCATCACCAACAAATATTTTCTTGGTGTTACATTCATTAAGAGAATAAAATATGGATTTATCCTTAGCCGTATGATAAGATGCTCTAGATTTAATAAGCCACTCATCAAAAAAATAAGTAAAAGTTGATTTGAAGAAGAAACCAAAAGTAGAAAGTGCATGCCCATGAGAAGAAGAAGAAGAAGAGGTATAATCAACACTAATGTTGTAATTCTTCATGACTACTTCTAAAGTTTCTATCTTCTTAAAAAATTTGTTTTGATCAGGACCATATTTCCCACAAAATTTGTAATGTTTGCCAGACTTCCTATTTTTGGATTTTGATCCTTTGTCACCATTAGGAGTAGAAGTTGGTGGAGAGGGTTTGGGACCCTTGGTTTACTTGTTGTTGCGGCAAGGATGTTTCTTATTGGAATCCTGGGTCTATCTTTCTATTGGTCCACTAAGGATTTGTTGGATGTACCTACAATGTTGATCAATCCAAGTTGCATAAGCTTATATTACTCTTGAATTAGAGAATCAGAAAAGGACTCAAGAGGGGTTTCTTTATAAGAACTCCCTAGAGATTCTCTAGTGTCATAAAAGGTAGATACACAAACATAATATGCACTACAAAGGTTAGAAAGAATAACATGTATGCATCGATCTTTGTTTAGATCTATTTCACATTCTATGCACAAAAGTATAAGTGTTTTGAACTTAGATAAGTAGTCTTCAATGCAAGGAAAATAATTTGGACTTAAAGTCATTAACTGATTTTCCAATTGGTGAGCTCGAATAATATTGTGTTTACCAAACATAGATTCAATCGTTTCCCAAGATTTATCTAGGCTCTCAATATTTTGAAGGTGAAACCTTAAATTAGGAGAGATGGACATTTTGATTAGTCCACAGGCTTTGTAATTCTTATTAATCCATTTTGCATCATTTTCATAATTAGTGGGTTCTTGTTCTTTTCCTAAGGTATTATGGTACACTCCTTTACTTCTTAATAAATCCTCCATATGGGATTTCCATTGGAAGTAGTTGGTGCTCGTAAGAAAAATATCACTAGGAGAAGCCATATTATTTATGCAAAGAATATAGATTTAAAATATGAAACTAATGTTCTGGATGAAAATATCTCAAAAATTAGGTTGTTTAAAAAAACTGGCACTGAAAACAGACTTTGGATGTGAAAGTTATTCCCTTTTGAAAAAAGGCATAAGCAGTGACCAAAGAGCCACGTGGTAGGTAGAAGTTGGTTGATGTGGTGATACTCCTCCTAACTATTCCTATAAGCTCAATTTTAAACAAGTTGCTTATTAAGTGACCCGCTTTTATAAAATAAGTGGGAATCACTTTTACAATGAAGTTACTTTGTAAATGAAAGTTGCATGAAAAATGACTTAAAATAAAATAAAGTTGTTTAAGAGTGATTCACTTTTATAACTTAATTGAAATGCACTTTACATTAAATTTGTGAACTTTTTCAAAAAGAGTAACAAAAAAGAGACTTGAACTCAATACTTCTTACTAAGTAAAGTAATTTTTAGCCAAGTGAGCTAGTGCAAAACATATTATATTGTTTAGAAGGAGGATTGTTGTTGTTGTTGTTGTGGAATACAACCTTGGAGAGCATGCTCATAAAAAATATTTTCACACAAGAAAATAAATTTCACTTCTCAATGACAACAAAGGTTAGATCTTGGTTATATTACCCGAAAAATGAAAAATTTCCCTCTATTTTCTATTTACCGATATCGCACAAAGCACATGACAAAGATCATACGTAGATAGGAAAACTATGTCCTCTCTATTTTTTATTTTCCGATATCACACAAGATCCAAGTAAAAGACCATACATAGATAGAAAAGAGTAGAAACATGGAAATTAAAAATAGAAAACCGAAATTAAAAATAAAATAAAAATATTGTCTCTGAAAAAATTCTCAAAGCTATATCAAAGAACCAAATTCTCAGAGCTATATGAAAAAAACATCTTACCAGATTGGACAACCATTTTTCGAATAGCAAAACCCTTAGGAATAGCTAACAACAAATCACAAATCACAATAAGGAAACAATTTCCAATACAATTAGCTTGTGCAAGAACAATACACTGGACACGAGGACTAAAACTAGATGGAATTGCATTTGACCCAACTGGTGTGACGTAACATGGATTAGTTTATACTACATTATCACATGTTAAAAATATTAGCTCATTATACTTGATTCAAAAAATCACACCCAAAAACTTTCATGTAAAGACCAAAGTATCAAATGAGATGACATAACTAGAAACAATTGTGCCATGGAAACTAGAATTTGCAAAATAAAAAACAACCATACAACCATATTATCAATTGCAACACTAAATACACGCAACCTATATGCACATATTAATGATGTCATGCATGATACAGACTTCATGGACAACATGGTACTATGTTTTCAAGAAACACACTTACACTCTCCACCCAAAAATAAGCAATTATTTTCATTCAACTTTTCCATAGCACATTCAACACATGGAATTCTTACTTGCATAGAAAAAAAAATCCCAATCAAAGCAACTAAGAAATTTACGAAGAGTAAAATTGAACTTACAGTCACTGACATGTACTTCCATCAACCTATTTTCTTAATGAACATATATGAAACACCATTTGAACAAGTATCTATAATAATTGAAATGATTAGCAATGAAAAATCACAATCTACACCTACAGATTGTGTCTTTTTTATTATTGGGGACTTCAACATTGATATTCGATCAAATACTATTCGAAGAAAAAATCTTTCACAATACATGGAAACTCAAAAGTTCCATGAAATAACAAAAAGATTTCGTCCACAATCAACAACTATAATAGATCACATATGGACAAACTTGCCAATTTCACAATTTGAAATCAATTTCTCAAATGCATATTGGTATGATCATGACATAATTTATGCTATGTTACATCTCTCTTCTAGTTCAAATGATGGAGCAAGTATGTATATTCTCCATTCCCCTTTTTTATTTTAGATTAGCATCATAATATGTTTGCATGCTCCATTCCGTTCTCTTGTTTTAGATTAGCATCATAATATGTTTTCAAATTTCAATACTAAATACTAAATTCAAATATGTTTTCCCCTTGTAGGTACACCATGAAAAGAAATCGAGAAGATGAACAAACACAAGACAACATGTCACAACAAACAAAAAGGTAGCCACTCATTATAGAAATACTCTTCAACTTTCTTAGCAAATCATCAAGCTAATTCACATGAGTTCACTAATAGACAGAAGCATTCAAAATGCAACGTCGTAACAATACAAGAGCCTAAAGGCTTGAAAGTAGGAAACATCTTTCATGGTGATGCCATTGTCATATATAAAACAACTATTGATAGAGTACACAACATAGATCTACTATGTCTTGATATAGTTGATGAAAAAGGCAAGATGACAATCATAGTGAATGCCCCTCACAACTTGATCCTTGTACACAAATCTAAACTCATTCCTAGGCAAGGTGTGTGTATTGAAGGATTTAAATTTTCTCCCAAAACAATGTACGATCATGGAGATTGTAATTTCATATTGTTCCTCTATGATTGAAGAATTTTAGAAACAATCTCGCGCATTTGTCAAGAATACAAATTTATTCCAAATGCAACAATAAGGCAATTGACAACCAACAAATCTACATTTGCAATTGGCACCATTTCTGCCTTGGTCAGGTCTGCAAAGAAACTAGGCTCCCAATATGCATTAGAGCTTAAATATGGGCACTTAGAAGAAGATAAAACTATAGTAAGTACAAACTCACTTATTGTTGTTTTTTCCCACTTGCACACTCACCTTTTATTACTTACGGCTAATATCCTAACACAATATTCAATTGCAACTTTACCTTTTTTCCACATTTATGTCTTCCTTTACTACAATACAACAACAATTATCGAAAAAATAAACGCCAATGCTTCTATTTAGAAATGTTGTCAAGGGAAGAGAAGAACAAATGAAGACACTGGGGACATGAAAATCTAAATTCATAACCACTTTGAAGGAAAAACGAGCACTCAATGACTTAAACAAATTGATCACCTTAACAACAAAGGTAATTTGACCAAATATAGAATTTTCTTCATAATTTAATTAATTTATTATTACAACACATAATGCATCAAAATTGTTTTCCAATGTGAACTAGGTTGAAGGCATGTTAACTATAACAAATATACATGTAGACCCGTTTGTGCCAATTTGCAACATCTGCAATCTTCCCACAGATACATTTGGAGCCATTGACGGTGACAAAATCCAATTTTTGAAATGTGAACATCTTACCGCATACAAACGCTCCCCTCAGCTGCAATGCATTATTCAAACAACGAAAAACATCCAGAAAGAATGCATTGTAAAAGATGAACTACTAATGACATTATGCCCATTCTTACTAGATATCACCTATGAAAAATAATTAGAAAACACATCTAATATTATTTACAGTTTACGTGAATTCCATGTTCAAGGAACTTTCACAATGGATCATGACAAGGTCGTCTTACACAAAGAATGAGTCACTAGTTTTTTCACCTGATAGCTGATACCAAAAGAAACAAAACCGATGTTCTCTATTTTTCTTTGTTGTCTATTATGAATCTGTTTTACTTCAGTACCATAAGATAAGAATGTGGGGTCAATGGATGCATAGAAGTGCCAATATGTTCCCAAACGAATTCAAAGGAAAATGGACCTCAAGCAAGTAGCCAGATGCAGGGATGATTTTAGGGGCTAAATTTAGCTCATGGGTTAATTTTCCATGGTTTTTCCAAAAAAGAGATTCGCTATTTTAAAAATGATTCGCCCAAATTCTATAGGATACAATTATTTTAACTTAAAAATCGCCAAACTTTTATAAAAACTATAGAAAATCCTTAGAAATTTGATAATTTTTACAAAAATATCGCCAAACATTAATAATTGGAATATGAAGGATTAGTAAGATTCGCCAAGGTTTCTACATTTTAAACTAAATTTTCATCCTTAAAATCATCCCTGACCAGATGGACAAGTAAATAAAAAATAAGAGTGGAAGACGAAGGCCATTTCTATGACCTCTAGGTTACAACCCCAAGCATCCCAACTATGAAGTGGGCCTTGCATATTAGCACATCGCATGCACTATTTGGAAAAGCTTATTTTACACAAAAACACCAGAGAAAATAGGATTTACCTCCTGTTTAGATTTACAGTTCCATTATTTTAAATGTAAAGAGAAGAGACAAATTGCATCTATGTTACTCATAAGAAACCTCCTCTTTAGATTTACAGATCCTTTAATTTAAATGCAAAGAGAAGAGACATATTGCATCTATACTTTTTATTTGGGAAACCTTCCTGATTGTTTATAATAGTGTTGGTGTTTCTGAATTGAAAGATAGGTTATGTCCGAGAAACAATATATATGAAAAATATCACATCCCCCCCATTTGACCAACCCGCAACAACAAGCGTTTGGATCTGTTGATGTAATTCTATGCTACAATATTATGATGTGGGATTCTGTTATAATATTCTCACCATATGAGTAATTTGAGTAATTGTCTCAAGTCCTCTTAAAGAAAAAGAGATACAATTCCCTTACTTGTTAGTGTAATTCTACAAATGGTCTTCTGTTATAATATTTTGAACGACATACAATTGCCTATTGTTTTACAACTTACCTTAGAATGAGGAGAACACATGTAATTACAGTAATAAGGTAACAACAATTCTATAACTGATATGATGTTGTGTTCAATAATTCCATAATCCAATTTGATTATCAAATAAATGGGGCTTCCACTTCACAAACAAAGATATTTCGCGATTGGAGGTTATTCCTCGTCGATTCTTCCCTTCGTTCCTCCCCCTCTGTTGTCAGGGGATCCCCTTTGTTCCTTTATTTTATCTTGGGAATATCATTGGGAATGCAATGCATTCTTTTATATACAGTATGGTAGATGAAAACAAAAATAAAAATTAAACTACAAGCAACTACTAAAACTACAAGAATCTCTATTCCTGACTTCTTTTTCCTTCCTGGGTTGGACTCGACGTACTGAATACGAACTGAATGGGGGGATGCATATTGAATGTACTAGGGCTTGAATTGAATGGGGGAATTCATATTGAATGTGGACTGGGTGTAGTGATCAAGTGTTTTACGCGTACTGGGCCATGGGAGAGCATGCTAAATATTGGTACTATGGCCTCCCTCCCGAGTCAATATATTTGTTCCATGGACTTTCTCATAATTTGAAAAGAAGAATGGATATCTGATGAATATAAGGACCTCGTCGGAAGCCCCATTGATTCTCTAATATGGGTTGAAATTTGCAAAGACAAGAAGCTCATCCTGAAGAGAATGATGAATTTACTACAAAAGAACCCCTCAGATATTTCCCTTAATGATTTTAAGGAACATCTAGTAAAACTTTGATCTTCTAGGACTTTAAGATCAGAAGCAAATTTTGGATGAGATTTCTGAATAATTTTACTTTGAAAAAACCCTAAAAGATGAAGGTCCTCTCCAAGGAGCTAATGAATAGCTCATTCCATAAGTTTGCAAAGACATTCCTCTTGAAGATCCTTTTAAAGAGGAAGTCTTGCAAGAAGGTAAGATCATTGAAGATCCTCTGGTAATATCTCCTCCTTTATGTTTTGACTACTGATAAATATCGATTGCATGATGCTTATTGGATTTTGTTTGGTTTACACTTGTTTATGATTCTTCGAGGCCTAGTAGTATGGTGCTTGAAGCATTATGTATAAAAAATTCCAGATGTCTAATGGGGCATATCTCTTCATCTAATGCCTCCTTTATTAGTCTTGCGTATTCTGGCGAGCATCATCATCTAGGGTTGTTGAGTAGCTGCTCCGACACGATAATCCACCATGTTGCAAATCCGACTATCAAAGATGTGATTAGGATATGCATAGGTTCTCCTTAGAAGTGTATGTCATTTCCACTTGTATAACATATAATATCAACAATGAACAGAAACTATAAATGGTTGTCTTAAATTGTTGTGAGGAATTAGTGTGTGTCAAGAACCCTATTTCTTTAAGTTTCAATCCCTGTTCACATAGATAATAAATAGTGCATGGAAAAGGCTAGTCTCATGGTGCCTTGGACCTACAAAGTTAGGATCTATATAAATATGATACAATATCTAGTTTCCATTGAATCGTTGAATCCATCCATGTTTGTTACGTTTGGACCAATTCAAAAAAAAACTTATAATTGGGCATGGTTTCTTAGAAATAATCTTTGTTTTCAGGGTTTGAGGAATCCCAAGTCATCTGGGCCAAGACCTGCATTTGTTCTGAAGTGAACATGGTCATTTCGAGACGTTTACCTCATGGGAGAACTAGGATGTCAATCATCCATTCCAACGTTAGTAGGTCCCTGCATATCTAGGTTGTGTTGAACTTATTATGTAACAATAACAATAGAGGAGGAGAGGTTATCCTCCTTAGCACCCATAACTAAACTATATCATTGAATCCATGTTGGTTAGGTAAGGTTGTTTGGTCGGGGCAATTACAACTTGGTATTAATAGAGAAACCTCCTCTTCATAATAGAGAAACCTCCTCTTCAAGGCCTAGTAGTATGGTTCTTGAAGCATGGGAAACATTGTCCTTGGAATCCAATTTCCAAGATCATCTCTAGCCATATTTGCCTTTCCCTAAGGCAAAGAAGCCTCCTCTTTAGATTTACAATTCCTTTAATTTAAATGCAAATTCAGTTAAGTATAGTTCTATAACTATTATATAACTATATAAACAAATATAACAAGCCAACGGATAACACATCGTGTGAAGTAGCTCAATCAAGTTAATATACATTGCTCAATCAAGCTACTGGACCATTGCTCAATCAAGCTCATATACCTTCTCGGCAGGGACTTGTTGCTCTACAACTCCCCTTGTTGAAAAAGAATAAACCTTTATTGACAAAAGATATGAAGCCAAAGAGAAAAAATGATGCATGTGTAATATTCAAACAAATTTACTTTATTTCAATCTTTATTGAAAAATAATAGAACGTGAAAGAGGAAAAATGATAAATATGTTTAATATTTAAATAAATTTATTTTGTTTCAATTTTTGTTTAAAAAAATAGAAAATAAAAAATTATATATATCTAAATTTTAAATAAATTTATTTTATTTCATATTCACATAGAGGAATTTTTTTTTATGTTTAATAAATTTAAATTTTAAATAAGTCATATTGTATCATCCCCAACCATCTGCTGGGGTATGCCATGTGAAACTCTTTCAGAACTATATACAAAAGTTAAAACATAAACAAATACTCTGCAAATACACTGCAGAATAATACTAGCAATACACATGCAACATACACAGGAAAAAAACCCATAAAAAATGCATAATAATAATGCAACACATAGTTTAACACACAATTGACACTTATCTTTGATAAGAAGATCACCAACTATGTGCAGACCTTCCATGTTCCTCCCAGCCTTAGACCACGTTGCTTAGAGCTCTCAGTAGTGGGTCACCCCCGAGTTGGGAGTAAACTCCACCTGGGTAAAGGGATTCCTAACCAGACTGGCGTATCTCAGACAATAGGAACAACTCCATCATAGGTGAGAACTCGAACTAACAGACTACAATCCTTCATTATGCACATGCATGTCCCACCCTAGGAAGTGTTCCCCTTCTATGCTCAATCTTCATTCGGCTACCCCACTTCCTTTCTGGGGCTTCAGCAATAGGCCGAACATGAAGTCTCAGAGAATTGTAGTTTTTGTTTGGCACCTTCAGGAAATCAATTCCCAATAATTTTCTCACCTGGAGAAAGTTGTTCACGGGCTTGACAACCCACCTCTTCAATATCCCAGGGGCCTGACAACTTGCCTCTTCAATATCCCATGGGCCTGATAACCTGCTTCTTTTGTCCAGCTCCTAAGATATCCAAGAACAGGTACAGTGGTAGAAAAAGAGTGCAGATGGTAGGAGAGAATAATAGTCAATTCTCTTGCTCTTAAGTTAGCCAGGTACAGGTACAGGTGCGCTTCCCATGGGAGAGAGGTACCGAGGGCAACTGAAAATACGTGAATGGGCGAATCATGGAATACCACTCATAAGAAACTAAGGTTACCCCTCTGAGTCTAGAAATGATGATAAGATCCCTCCCCTGAATATCATAGCATGATGGAGTCTAAGAGTCTATTTTCCCTAAGAATGATGAGATCCCCCCTTGAAAATACACTAAGTTTCCCAAATATATTTGGATGTCCCCTACTGGACACTTGTCTTCAGGAAGCTTCATGAGTTCCACTTGTAATTCATTCCCTTCCCATAGGAACTTAGGATAACATAAAGTTGTATCCATACCTTAGACTTTAGGAAATAATAATATAATATCCCTCTGGGATTAAGCCCTCTAGCTTAGCCCCTTCCTAGACTCTTAGCCTCCTTCCCTTTCTAGTGGAGTTTATCCCCCCATACTCATTTGTGGGTAGATCTACAATAGTGATGCACTTTATTAATGATATGAGTGTTTACATATTACAATAATAGGCTCACTAGCCTTTAGCATCTAGGCTCTCCAACCTAATAATCACATAAGCCTCCTGGCCTATAATAACCTCGCTCACCAGCCTATAAGCATATTTAAATTTATATTTACAATTGGGGTTCATCCTAGGGGTATTACATTCCCCTCTCTTTATTTATGCACTATCATTAGTGCATTATATACCATGTACAATTCAAAATTCATCAAAAAGCTCCATGTGTTTACTAATGAATCTTGTTATCCACCAGATGCTTTGCTTTCAACCACCAATTCATGTATTCATACAACAACTGAAAGTCATTTTCTCTATTCCATATAGTTGCTTCATGAAATAATTCAACTCAGTGTTACATTTGACACACCCTCATGATTATAGCTTATCATGCCATAAGCACTCCTTAGTTTCCTCTTCCTTGTTGCACTCACCCTTCTAGGATCAGGTATCCCTTCACTGCTACATAGTCCCTCAACGATCCATCTTGCCAAGGATTTGACACACAAGGAGAGTTTCAACTCATTATTAGAACCCCACCAAGGATCTACATTTATAGGGCTCCAATGCCTCCAGCAGTAGTTCTTCCCAAACATTCCAACTTTAATCAATATTATCTCATTTGTATCACACACATATAGTTATTATGAGAGAACATTATAAAAATTCATTTAGAAACTCAAAATTATTTCATAAGGAATTCAACTTTTCCCAAAATATGAAATTCTATCTCATAATTTTTCATGGTTGTTTCAATAGTAAGATGTAGTCTTCGTTATGTCTTTCATCAAGCACCATATTGAATACTGCTTTTCCTGCAATACTTCCATCTTGAATTTAGCCAACAGATTATCAGTATTTCCTGTACATTATACTTTCATTGCAATATGTACCAAAACCTTACAAAGTGATCTTAGAATTGTCTATGCCTAACAATTCAATCACAACGTTCAAACAATTTATTAAATATAATGAATTATCATTTTATGCATATGCATGTTCACAATTAATATAAGTAAGTTCATTACTCTATTTTCTGAACAAAAAATTTCCTGTAGTCAATGCTCATGTGACTACTTGACTTTCAACTTTCCCGTTGCAATGTATAACAACTCCTGAAATATTCTCAACTCCATGAGTTAGTAATAGTTGTAACATTTTAGTTGTTAGTATATTTATTTCCATTCAATAACATATATGCATGCACTCACAAAATGCATTCAACAAATCCATTTACGTATACAATTCTATCATGCATAAATGCAACTCTACCACTCACTATGCATGAGTGCAATTGTCAATGCATACATATTCATTGCATCTTTCCATTGATTTCCATAATGCTCTATATCTAAGTCATGTATCTCACCGTTGTTAAATTGGAAATCTGGCCAATGCCTTGACACATTCTCCATACACTTCCTATTGTCCTCTCAATTATTTGGATTCTTTCCTTTTCGACCCAAACACTACACCACGAATATAATTTCGTGGTGTTTATTAGTGTTAGCAAAAAGATTGCAGTCCAAATATTATTTAGAAGTAGGAAGTTTATTGTATATTTGTGTGGTACATATCCTTTCCATAACCATACCTTGCCATAACCAACCATGTCATGGTCTCATACATGACTAGATTTTCTGGCATTCGTTCCTATAAGAGTGTCATAACCTTTATTTCTTTGGTTATTACCTCATAACCGAATTAACATGACATGATACTATGCCATTATATACATTCAAATTATAAGAAGATTTGATCATTATTACAGGCCTTCAACCTTTACCACACCTAGTGGTATCTTATTCCCATTAATGCATTCAAATAATACAATAATGTGATTTTATAAAATAACTCTGTCTAAGGGAATTCTTACCTAAATTCCCTTTAGCAATAATGCAACATAATTTTATAAAATACTTACCTGCATAGCTTCCATTAAATAAATTTGATGCTACATGATTAACTAATGATCGTAGAAGCTCCCATGCCTCTTTTATCAGTATTATAATCAACACTTCATCTTTTTTTTGCTTCCTTCCATATGCAACAACATCAATAACAACTATTAAGCCATAAATAGTGGCTCATTACCCCTTAATTTGGGCATATTACATTAGTAATGTTATTTTATTTATGCCAGCTTTAGTCCATTATTTGTAATTATACCTCCTAGTCTCCTATATTTACCAAGGAGACATTTTCATTTGGAATCATCTTGTATTTGAACATTTATGTGGGCATAAAGAGGTTTCCCCCTCAAAGAGGCTTATTATCTAAATTTCTCTCTTTTGCAAGGTGTTGAGTACTTATTCTGAGGTTTTTCTATGCTATATTGATATTTGGTTCCTGAGATATGGTATCAAAGCTCAAGGTCTTGGGGTTTCACTGCTACATCTGCGACACATTGGAATTTTTGCTAAAATTGTTTTTCTACAATGATATAGAAGGAATGGCTTGGAGGATATTTAGTGGATGGATCAAGGTACGTTTGGTTAAAATTTCATCTCCTGAGGCCTTATACTTTCGGAGATACAACCTTTCTAAGATAGGGTTTTGGAATCATCCTGAATTGAGTCATTGCGGAATTTTCACTATAAAATGTTTTCTGTAATGTTTCAGACCCTGAACTCTGGGGGCTATTCACAAAAATTAGTAAGGTATATCTGGTAACAATTTCATATTCTGGGTCATCTTAAATTTGTATATACACCCTATGGAATATATGGTATCTAAATAGTCCTATTGACTAGTCTCAAGCAAGTGTTTCAGGTAAAACAATCATAAAGTATTCCTAGAGTATCCAAATTGAGTGAGACCCATTTCATTGGATAGTGTACAACCCGTATTAGTTCTAGTACATGTTTCAGAACTTTGTATCAACTATTTTGTGTGGGGCACGCTATACAAGTGATATCTCCTGGAAAGGAAATAAATCAACAAGTTGTGGGGAAGTTACCATAAATTCCACTTGGCACATCCAATTTTGATCAGACCTGTGGCATTGCAGAGAAAAAATATCATAGACCTACAAAAAATAAAATTTGATACTTAGAAGGGACGAAATTTTGGAGATACAATAAAAGGAAGATTGTCTAGCAGAACCACCTCAAAATCAAGGTTTAAAGTGATACTTGGCTAACATGCCACCAAAAAAGGGAACTTCTACACCAAATAAGACTACAGACAATCCTACTTGGACTCTTGATGAAGGTGAAGAAATGCATAGGGACATAAATGATTTACAAAATAAGACAGTAACAAAAGATGAATTACAAGAGATGGAAGCTAAGTTGGAGGCAATAAATACTAAGATGGATGGTTTAAAAGGGAAAATCATGGAAGGATTGAAAAATTTCCTAATAGAGAGGACACAAAAGGTACGAATTGCTTCTTTATATTTATAACCCAATCAATTTGTATGGTATCGATGGCTTTGTTCTCGCAAATCACTCATCACTTGGACAATTTTCATGGAAGAAATGATAGCACACTATGAGGATACATAAAGCAATACATTCTTTAGCCAATTGATAAATCTCAAGCAAAAGGGTTCAGTTACAGAGCACATTGAGAACTTCCAAAGATTTGAATATAAAGGTAACAAATATTCCAGATGAGCACTTGATTGATGTATTCATAGGAACTTTAAAGGATAACATTCAACATGAGGCTCGCCTTTGGGAACCCAAATCATTGGAGAATGAATTTAGGGTGGCAAGAAATGTTCAAAGTAAAAATATGGCTATGGCTACTAGAAGGACCAATCGTAACATCTATAGAGAGAGTATTGCTCCTTCTTCTAAGACACCTCAACCTAGAAGGTTGACACCTCAACAATTGGAGGAAAGAAAAGAAAAAGGTTTATGCTTTAATTGTGACAGCAAGTACAGTAAGGGACATAA
>SNQJ01S0234479.1:274-13963 GCA_010110895.2 Picea sitchensis | reverse complement strand
TTCTTAAAACATAAAGTATGGATAATTATTTTATCCTAAGTTCTAAAGTTGGGGACAAGTGGACCAAAGTAGCTTCCAACATGACAAGTGTCAAGTTGGGGACATGCATACATATCGTGGGGACTTAGTTCATTTTCACACTTTTTCTCCATCATTATTACGATCATATCTCCCATGATTCCTTCCATCATTTAGTTATCCAGTCAATGATTCCATGACCATTTCACTCACTCAGTCAGTTATCCTTCAGACATTCATTTCACTATATCTGAGCCTATTTCCATAACCATTTTCCTGTTGGTGTACCTGGTTAGCTTAGGAGCGGGATTGAAGAAGCAGGTTATCAGGCCCATGGGAAATTGAAGAGGCAGGTTGTAAGGCCTGTGAGCAATTCTGTGAACGAGAGAATTGCTGGGAATTGATTTCTTGAAGGTGCTAAACTGCAGCTACAGTGATCTGAGACTTCCTGTCCGACCTGTTGCTGAAGCCCTGGAAGGGAAGTGGGGCAGTTGAAGGACTATTGGGCAGAGAAGGGGCACACTTCCTTGGGTGGGACATGGATGTGGGGAATGAGAGGCTGTAGGATGTTAGTTGAGTGAGCACCTGAGACAGAGTCTTTCTTGTTGTCTATGAGCCTTTAGCCTGGTTAGGAATCCCTTTACCCGGGTGGAGTTTAGTCCCAGCTCGGGGGTGACTCACTGTTGAGAGTGATGAACAGTGTAGTCTAAGGATGGGAGGTTCGTGGACGGTCTGCACACAGTTGGTGACAATATTTCCAAGATAAGTACCAATTGTGTGATAAATTTACATGCTGCATTGTTATTTATGTGCTTATGTTACGGTTTATCATATGTGTGATTATAACTATTTGTATATTTATGGGTATTTCCCTGTATATGCTGCATGTCTATGTTTACTGTTATTTCAGTATGAAATCGTATATTTACAGAATGTAATGATAAATAGTAACATAAGCATGTAAATAACATAATGTAATCGTATATTGTTATAACGATCAATGGATGCGAATCAACCACAGTTGTTTCAGGACAAAATATGTCAATTCATTCATCCCATTGTCGTCGTGAATCATTCGTTGTTATAAAGAGGAGTGAATAAGGCCAAAGAATTCGAGTGAGTTGATGGCTTCATAGGCTGAGCAGCTAGAGAACGTTGACATTCAAGGAGAAGTTTGGGAAGAAGTGCATGACATCAACCAAGCAAAATTCATGCGTATTCATTTTACAAACTGCGACGGGTGTTGCATTTATAGAAGGTTGTCCAGGGCTAAAATTTGTTTTGATACCGTTGGTTAATTTATTATTATTATTATAAATATAAAAATGGAACGATAATCTATATTGTATCTATGATATTTCGTTATATGCATATGTCGTCATCTAAAACATTGCTAGATCATTGTCATCAGTTTTTTTCTGGGTCAATGGATTTGATTCATTTTATTGTATGCATTTTCCATGTTATTTTAAATGTATTATATATATATTTTCATTCAATGTGATTTGGTTGTAAATGAAATAAATTTAAATATGGTTTTAATAGTTTTTTATTAACTATTTTTTAATTAAGATTGTAATGTATATATTGTTAATGTAAATTTATTTTAAATTTGAATTTATTAAAAATTGAAAGGAATTTATTTAGTTTAATTTTTTAATCATTTAATTTCATGTTATACTTTTTTTAGTATGTATAAATTATCTTTTATAAGCAAAATTACAATAGGGTCATGAGTGTTCGAGGAATATGAGACCTCCAAAACAAAAAAAGACCTCAGGTTTAATCATTTGGAACAAAATCGCCCCATGGGGAAACTGATTTGTTCATATCTGTCTGACCTAGAACAACTAGGACTGACTTATGACAAGAAAAAAGAGAAATATCCAAAAGTACACTTGTGGAAGCATAAACAAAACACAAAACAAGCCATGCAGTCTGGCACCTGTGCAGGTGTCTTAGCTCATGCAGACGGTTTGTTGCATTCCACGTTGTCTGTTGTTGGTGCCTAAAGAGCCGAAGCTAAGACCTTCGTTGAGTTGTCTGTTGTTGGTGTTTGGAGAACCAGAGCCAAGACCACCGCTGAGGTCGTTGGTGCATTGGATGCATGGTCTGGGGAGTGTCGAGGGCCTTACAGAGTGGATAACATTTGAATAATTTGTGTTCCTTTCTTGTCCAAAATTTCCAGACGAAACCATAAGTCGTCCACATCCTTGCAGACCGCAAACACCAGGTCTTGCAGAATTGTCAGACCATCTTGAAACTTTGCGCAAGAGGCGCAGTTCGAGCAAGAGTGTGGCTGGTTCAATGGTTTCTCCCGGTGGATAGAGGTGTCTTCCAGAGGAGACAAAGTCAGGGGTGGATGCACAGGTGGTAGCTTCGGAGCATAATTCTCTGGTGAATTTGATGGGATGACCAAGGCAGGTTGTGAGGAAGAGGCCAGGTCCAATAATGGGCCGGGAGAGAAACCCAGTGAATTCCCCAAAAGGTTGAACCACTCAACTCGGTAGGCCCATGACGAGGATAAAGGTGAGAGGTCGCTTTGGCTCTGAGAGGAATGGCCAGAGGAGGAAGGCGAAGAAGGTAGATAGATGTGCGATGGTGCTGGGGTAGGTTGAGGTCAAATGGGCATGCGAGGCATGTTTTGATACCGAGCATAGCCTTGCTTGGATTTCCCCTAAAGTCGAGGCATGACCGAAGTGAAGAGAAGGAATGAAGGCATGAAGAGCTGGCTAACGAAACAGGTGAAAACCAGGGAGGAATGCAAATCGAGTGGTTGCTTTTCTGGGAAGAGGGAGAACTGATGGACCATCCGAGGAGTGGCATGGTATGAATAGAGATGGAGAGGGAAGACACACACATGCAAAGGTGACCACTATAAAGTCTGCTCCATTGATCGGACGGGGAAACAGGGGGGGAGTGTGCTTGAACAGTTAATGGCACTCTGGTTGGAGTGAGGGTTGCGCGTATTCATAGTGTAGGGAGGGGAGGTGCATACGCCATTCACGTGGTTGGTACTGTGCTGGCAGGCGTCCTCCCCTCCTGTATCCAACTAACACCCCATTCAGGGAATTCCATGTTATACATTAAAAAAAACAAAAAATTATATTTAAAAATTTCGATTCCTCTTCATATTTGAAAGGTTCAAAAGATGACGATAATAATAATAATAATAATCCATTTTTAAAGTTATCGCCAACTATTTTACTGGTAAATTCTACGGAGGTATACATACCGTACCCCCTCTCGATTTCAACTTATGACTTCTTAAGAGGAAATACATATTCTTAACCATTAGGCCCACTGAGACTGTATTGATTTGATGGGATATAGAGCACCAGAAATAATTCTCCATTACTCTTCATTAAAATTAAATTTATATTAAAATACGATTATTTGCAATTCCTAAAATATAATGGGAGAAAATAATTTATCGTCCTTATAAAAAAGTAAAAAAATAAAAATTAGTTTTATTTATAACTTTTTGTATATGCTAATATTAAATATAAATTTCCAAATATTTGTAATATTTAATTTTTTTATAATCTATTAATTTATCAAAACTATTTGGAAAACTTTTCTTTTTTAAACACAAAAACAAAACAATAAAATTAATTAATTAATATTAATTATTTTTTAATATTTTATAAATCAAAATTAATCTCAATAAATGCTAACAATCATCATCATTATTATTGTTAAAATTAAATTCAAATTTTTGAAAAAATAATATCATAAATTTAAAATTTATTAGTAAAAAACTAAATTCTAAATAATGTATATGGTTAAATTGAATTCATAATTTTGAAAAATTAATTTATTTTATATATTTATGTTTTTGGATAAATTTGAATATAAAAGTGGTTTGGTTTTGGCACCTAAAGGCATATGAGAGAGATGTGTAATTCATTTAGTGTTAAATATGGAGTTAACCTGTAACATTTAAAAAAATATTAATAACAAAGAAATATTTCAATGTAGGCCATAAATAAAATATTTCAATATCCACCTTAATTGAAATATTTCTATATGAACTTCATACATATAGAGAAAGAAATATTTCAATATCAACCATAGATAAAAATATTTCTATATCCACCTCAATTAAAATAATTATGTATAAAATCCATATAGAATTATGTGTTCCTATGCTTTAATATGGAGTTGACATGTGACATTTAAAAAAATACTAACATGTGACATTTAAAAAAATATTAATAAAAGAAAATTATTTCACTCTAGGTCATAAATAAAATATTTCAATGTCCAAGTTAAGTAAAATATTTTAATATGACCTTTTAATACACCCTAAGTGGGCCTAATGGTTAAGAACATGTGTTTCCTCATAAGAGGTCACACATTTTATATATATTTGAATGGTGTGTTGAGTATATGATGGTATGTGTAATTCCTTTTATGCTCAATATAGAGTTGATATATATATATATATATATATATATCTATCATGTTTTGACAAGGATTAAATCTTGAAGTACACCATTGTTTTTTAGAGCAAAACTTGAGGATATATATTGATTTTGTAGCTTTAACATTCTTAATATAAACTATGTAAAAGAGTAATGAGGTAAAAATATAAATAAAGTAAGAGCCAAAAATAACCCTTTGTGAAAAGAAAAAGTAGTTGTGAAAAAGAATTAAATAATAATATAAATATAATAACTGTTTTAGTTATTCATTTTTTTATTTTTATTAAAGTTAATAAGCGAAGTACAATAAAATGACTTATACTAAATATACTTTGAAAAGTAATAAAAAAATTACAAGTAAAAAGTAATAAAAGTATTTAAGAGTGAAAAAGTTAAAAAGCCTAATGTTTAGATAATACTTTTTATTAATATAAAAGTAAAAACCATTGAAAAAACTTAATTAAAAGAATTAATAAAATGTTTTTATTAAAAATAACCAGATGAATAATAAAAATATTTAAAATAAAAAGATTTTATTAAAAATAACAAGATGAATAATAAAAAGATTTAATTATAAATAACAAGATGAATAAAAAAAAATTTAATTATAAGGGAAGATATTTTAAAAATAAGAACTGGTCAAGTTAGAGCCACGTAAGGTCAAGGGGGAGACCAAAATAAAAAGGGGAAGGATAGAATTAGGATAATAAGTTAAACATTAATCAAAGAGATAATGAAATATGGGTTAATGATTAGTGGGTCAAAATATAAGATATATATTTGATAGTTTTTTATTTAAATTAAATTATTTAAATAGTTTGTATATATAGTTTATTGTTTTTTAAAAAATAACAAATTATCTATTTATTCATTAAAATTTTAATTATTTATTTTTTCTTTAAAAATATTTTTTTTTAATTTAATTTTAACATATAATTATTTATATAATATTTAAAAAACTATTATAATTTTTTTTTTAATTTAATTTTAATATATAATTATTTATATAATATTTAAAAAACTATTATAATTTCAAATAATATATTAAATTATATCTTTATTTATTTATATATTATGTTTTTTCTATTAAAGCTCACTTATAAAATAAATAATAATCTAATTAATTTTTTTTTTTCTAAGTGAGTTGGAGATTCTATATTATTGAGAAAAATATGGTACAAAAGGAAAAGAGGGGTATCCCCTGATCTGTCAAAAAGGAAACCAGATCAGGGATCCCGAAGTTGTGCTGTCTACGTAAGCGAGGGGAGGGTTAGGCCGCCACCCTGGGAAATCGACCCAGTCTCTGAAAACTCGTTTGAAAAAAACTATACCATAACATATACATAAAAACCAAAAACGTAGAACAAGGGTGGCTCATACACTGATAAACAAAATGACCAAGGGTTGAGACTGCGCTAGTCTAAGAGGATTGGATGGCTTTCATCTCCTTCCTTGCTTGCCTCGTTTTCCTTTCTATGCTCCATCGTGCACGTCTTTCTGATGCAGGCTGGTGTTCCGCGCCAGTCTGTTGGAGTGATGTCCATGTGGTGGACATAGCGAAGGTAGAGGTGGAATTGTCCTGCCATTCGTTCTATTTTTTTGGTTTGGCTCCTCTGGTCCTCTGTTATTCTTCTTGCACTGACCTCCAGGTTGCTGAGGCGGCTTAGAATTTTTGTGAGCTCCTTCTTATGGGCACGGTTTGCCACCCTGCTGGTCTCGTTCCTGTCAGCTCTCAGCTTACTTATCAACATTTTTGTGCGCCAAACTTCCTCCACCGTTTTGTGGTAGAGGGTTGTCCTGGGCTGTGTGGCCCCTGGGTCCCTGATCCCGTTCGCTTCTTGGATGAGTTCTGCCTAGGATTTTCCCTGGTGCTTGGTGTTGACTTCTTGCTCCCACCTGTCGATGACCACTTTTCCCTTTGGATCGACTTGCGCAAAAAAGGTGCCTTTGGCCTCTCTGGCCGCTTGCTCCATCCTTGTGATCTTCCAGGCACTTGTTGGAAGTCCCTCCCCCTGGAGGCCCCTCTTACTCTGGGTATTCTTCATTCTTACCATCTTAGTTTGAATGTGATGGTTTCTGTCTTGACTTCGTCCTCCGCTTCTATTCGCCCCTTCCTGGTGTGCAGGATGGTCTCTGTAATTGCTGCTCTCTGGTATGTAGCTATCCCTGATGCTTCTTCTTTTAAGGGGTTTCCCCAACTGCGATCTTATCCTGGTAATCATGGATCTCCCGTAAAGGCGTACCTTTTGGTCCCTTTTCACTGTTTCAGAGTGTGTACACTTGGGAACCCTGCCGTTGTCCCTGCGCCAATCCTTTGCCTTGTACGCTGTACGCCAATCATTTCCTCCCACTGTATCTGTGCGTGGGTGAGGTGTACCCATTCCTACCCATGGGTTATCCTTTTGATCTTCGTCCTTTGCCGTCTGGGGATTAACCTTTCTACTCTCCCATGGACAACCCCTGTACTTCTTTCTATTGACAGGACCGTGGTGTCGTACCTCCTCTTGTGGTGTGACTGGGATCTGTATTGTAACTTATGTTTAAATGGTGGCCTATTAGATTCTTTCTGGATCCTACTTGCCCTTCAATTAATTCTACGCCTTCAGCCTCGATGTGGTCGTCCGTACTTCGGTTGCAGTCATAGTCCTTTGCTGCTAGTTGGGTACAGTCTATCTAAAACTGACCATTCACGATGTTACTCCATGTGGAATCTAGTTCTAGTCCTTCCTTGTCGACCCCTTCATTAGCGATTCTATTCGCTAGTCCATTTGTTGACCTTTGTACCCAGTGCAACTCCACTGTGATCCCCATCTACAAATGCTCCTAAATTTTTGTAGGGAGTAAGCCAAGCGCCAGTGCCTCTGAATTTTTCCCACTCTGGTGCCGTTTTGGAGTTTCCTTATTGTGTTGATGACCAGCGTGGAGTCTCCTTCCACTATGACGTTGGTCATCCCTTCCTGGTGTAGTATCTCCAGGCTGGTCTCCAGGGCTCCAACTTCCGTGGCGTTGTTGGTTGAGTTCCCCAGACTCCCAGTGTACAGCCGGATAATTCTTCCTTGACTGTCCCTGATTACTCCCCCTGTACCTGTCTGTCTTGGGTTGCCTTTCGACGCCCCGTCGAAATTCAGCTTGAGGGAGCCCTCTGGTGGCGGTTTCCAGTTGCGCTCACCTACTTGTAGTTGCGACAACCGTCTTACCTGATTGGGGTTGCGTCGTTCTTTCAATTGAAAAGCCTCTAGGATTCAAAGATACCGGTCTGTGAGTTGTGCTCCTCCTGTTTGGCAGTTGCGACTTTGTACCGTTTCTCTTGTCATGGAGATTATTGTTTCCTTGATCTTTCCTACCGTCCATCTTTGGTTCCTGAAGATGCGCCGGTTCCGTTCCTTCCATATTGCCCAAATGATCATGCCATGAATGAGGGTCCAACAGAGATTCACCTCTTCGTTTTCATTGTAGTTTTCCTTCCATATGTTTATAGTTGCGGATATATTACCTCTGATCCTATTAGATTGTCGGAATATGCCTGCCGCCCAGTCCTAGACTTCTGTTGTGTAGGGACATTCATCTAGGAGATGGTTCATTGTTTCCTCCTTTTCTTCACATAGGTGACATCTTGAAGGGCCTATGAATCCTTTCTTCCTTAGGTTTTCCCAAGTTAGGATTCAATTGTGTAGTATTGGCCATTGGAAGATTT
Source organism: Picea sitchensis (assembly GCA_010110895.2). Lineage (NCBI taxonomy): Eukaryota > Viridiplantae > Streptophyta > Pinopsida > Pinales > Pinaceae > Picea > Picea sitchensis. The sequence goes on along the minus strand of SNQJ01S0234479.1, from coordinate 5,824 downwards.
TTATTTTTAGCCAATGGGGGTTGTTCCAAAGCTTATCCCATTGATGCGTCTAGTCTTCTTGGTCCTGGTCTGCTATATAGTGGAGGAATTATTTAAGATTGAATTCTCCGCTGGCTTTGTGCCCCCATCTGAGCTGGTCATTTTTGTCCGTGACTGCAATTTTTCGTCTCCCCAATTCCTCCTCCACCTCTTTTATTGTTGTTGCGGTCTGGTCTCTAGTCTATGGGGTGAGAGTGCTTCAGATTCTCCATTTGTTGCGATCTATTTCTTGTTTCCAGTAATGGTAGACTCTGGTTTTGACTTGCGCCATCATCTTCTGTTAGAGTTCCTCCCAGCCCGTTTTTTCCATTCTAGGTTCCTGTTGCCAGGCATCCTCCCAGAATCGGGCGATTCTGCCATTTCTTATTTTCCAAAAGCTATGTGTCTAGATCCAGGCCTTGTTGGGCCAGGCTAGGTTCCGGATGGTGGAACCTTCCCTGGTGCCTTTGAAGTGGATTTTGTCCTGGTTGCAAATGTCCAGGGCATACTTTGCCTTCTGTTAGCGATTATTTTTGTCATTTGGCGTGGAAGCAACTAGGGTTATAGATTGCACACGAAGTGCCCAAGCGCAGCACGGGAGAATCCCTGTTTTTCCAAGTAGCAGGTCAAGCGAGTGGGAAAAAAGTCGTCGGCAGCATCCAAGATCTATTTTACAAAGTAGATCGACGATCACCGGGTTTTCGGAGCTATCGAATTGCCCAAGGTTTAGCGCAAAGGACAACTCTCGTATTTCAATCAGCAAGTTCGGATCGTCCGATCTAACTGGGACAGGTGGCAGCCTGTCGGCATATCGCGGATTGGGGTTTCGGGGAACAGGGAGCTCTTAGCTCATTGCACTTGGAAGTACTGATCAACGAAACACTGAAAGTGCCTTTGGCGCCGAGTCCACGGTCTCAGCCCTGGGTCATGTCAAGCGAGCCTGCAAACGAGGGCGGCTCCCTTGTAAATATCGAATGCCCCCTCGTACGTCCATCCTAAGGACGCGTGTCGCAAGATCTGGCCGCATCGACGTTTCGACAGTCGGGAGTTCGTGGGGTGAGAGTTTCATGTTGTTCAACATCACGAAACCCCGAACCCCGATAGTGCCGAAAGCGTAGAAGGTGGGGCCCGCGGTATCACGAAGTGTTTTCAGCCATCCATCCAAAGGGGACACCTGGCAGAAAATAGAGCCATCTCGACGCTTCGCCCATCGCGACTCCAACACGCAAAGAGCAGCTTCGTTATTTTCCGATGCGCGAGGTGTCGGGAGAATCCTGGACCGGCGCCCACGGTATCGCCAGGAGAGTTAAGAGCCGTCACATCTAGAGGGACGTGCGGTGCCAGATTAAGCCATCTTGGCATATCGCTCATCGCGATTTCAATCAACAAAGGTTAGCCCTTTCATATTCGCGAACGCCGAAAGCTATGGTCACAGCCCAGGGTCTCTTGGGGAGAGGAAGGAGCTGCATAAAGAAGGCCAAAGGCGCTGAGTTCAGTTGTAGAGGGGATCATCACGATCTCCAGGCGCCATCGGACCCGATCTTAATATTGTTTCTAGTACTGAAGTAAATGAAGGCAAGAGTGGGTGGTTGAAACCTCCTTTCGTTCATTAAATGAGGGGAATGGAGGGTCTGGCGAACCGCCTGCTCACAGAGGTCCTGTGTATCTATTCTCTCAACGAAGCCGTGCCAAAGTCCTCGACTCGACAGAGAAGTCCGCGCAAGCTAGCTGAGCACTTCATGGCTCAGCTACCCTCCTTACAGGAGCCATGCGTAGTTAAGGTGGCATTTAAAGAAAGATATCAGTACGAATTTGACTGAAGGGACATCAAGCCTTGAGTGACTGGGCATGCCTCTGTGAGGTGAATTTTCCCGAGTATATAAACTCAGTCTTTTGTATTTTGTAGGTATCGATGGTAGAGCAGAGCTCCCGATGGTAAAGTTTTAGCAGACATTCTAGATTTCTGGTCATACATCTGTATATGAGATTTCTTATTTTATAACAGACAATCTTCTTAATCCATCTAAATTTTCGTCTCATGCTAGGAGAGTTCGTGAACGAATGATTCGTGTGGACCATTGCAATTATGTAATGATAAAGGATTTATTTATGCATTATTGTATTCTCCGGTTCTCTGCATTTGAACGTAGGAAGATCTTGCGTTTAGATGTCTTCTTCCACAGTCTGTTAGAAACCTGATGTTTACGACAGACCTTTGCATCTTTCTGATACAAGTCTTCCCCCTACTCACCCTTACTACGGCTCACTGTCTGAAGTTATCTAAGACCTCACTTGCCCATGCATGTCTGGCCTAGTTTCGAAGTTAGAACTACATCGTTTGAGTTAACCTCCATCTGATCACCCCATTAAACAAATCGTGACATAAATTGATGGGCGTCGGGCTCTGCTCTTGCTGCAATCCAGGAGTGACTTCTGACGCTAACATTTATGGCGCCGTTGCCGGGGACGAAGTTGAATATTTTCCCCGGGATTGAACGACAACGATTAACTGATTCTGAAGGTGCATCAGATATCATAATTATCAAGATTGCTGCTGTGCACCTGGCGACTCCTTTGTGACGACTCCGCTGGGGAGAACCTGCTCTATTAATTGTGGCTTTCAAAGGCATGCATATGTGGTCTCATCCACAGTTGCCTCTAGCTACACCTGAAACAGACCTAGAAGCGGTGCTCAGAAAGGGAAAGGCCTCTGAAGAAGAAGTGCCCACCACTGAACCAGGTAAGCCACCATATTCTTTTGTGGGAACTTCTTTTTCTCCTCCTCAGTTTCTTGACAGACCTGTTTCTGAAGTTTCCCATTTCCTAAATTTCGGGAGTGTTCCTGTTGAGTTTTCCTCTCCTGGTCTGGGACCGGAGGGACCAAACCTTGTCACTCCCCTCTCCCCTGAAACTATACCTTGGCACAGACCCGGGACCACAGAAGATTTCCCCACTCCTATCTTTAACACTCCTGCACAAAGAAAAACACCTACTGACTTGAGCTCGTTACCCTTCTCCTTAAACCCCCTTTTGTTTCCCACTCCACTTCGAGACTCATTCCCAGTAGCCCCTTCGCGAACTCCTTCTCCTCCCAGCTCTCCTCCACCAAATATTCCTATGGCTGGTGCTAATCCCCCCCTGAATAGAATGGACACCATAGTTGCTACTAGATATGCTCCTTTAGTCCTACCCCATCCTATGAATCCTCTACCTGTTGGGGATTACTTGAAATACATGCCCAAGTTCACTGGAGAAGGAGACATAATTGCTGAAGAGCACCTCGCTGCTTTCTACAGTTATGCAGACAACCTCAACATTGAAAATGAAGATGTCTGGATGAGAGTCTTCGTCCAGAGCCTGGATGGTGAGGTGAGAAAGTGGTTTAGAGGATTGGCTCCAGGGTCTATTGCTGGGATTGAAGCTCTAGATAATGCTTTCCTGAGGCAGTAGGGAGATAGGAAGGATTTCATGTATTACATGACAGAGTTTGGGTCTTTGAAGAAGATGGAAGGAGAGTCTATCTCTGACTTCTCTAAAAGATTTAATAAGATGTATAACAAAATTCCTGCCGAGATAAAGCCCTCATAAGCCTCAACTAAGATTTCTTATGCTAGCGCGTTCGACCCCGATTTCTGCCTTTTGTTGAGAGAAAGAAGAGCCACCTCCTTAGCTCAAATGCAAGATGCGGCTATAGAGGTGGAATCCAATGTGTTAGCAGCTGACAGACTGAGGAACAAAGCCGACGCAGACAGGAGAAAAGGAAGGTCGGAAGCCTCAACTTCTGGATCATTGGTGCCTCACCCTCAAGTGGATGAACTAACCAGGATGGTGAAATCTCTGTCTGCAGAAATGGAGAGAATGAGGGTGGAAGGGAGACAAGCATACAAGGGCCCTCTGAACGCCAAAAACAAGGGAGGATTCAGGAGGCCAAACAATTTTACTCCCATGAATGTGCAAAGAGAGAAGGGAAGAGACAGAGAAGACCAGAAAATTCAGGCCCCTTTTCAAAACAATTTTGTGGCCGAGGGGGAAGAAAGAGAAGCGGATGAGCTTGATCCTGAAATTCATTGCTTCGGGGACACTCGTCCTTTTCCTCATCTCACTCAATCAACATATGAGGAATCTCTCATGGACAGCCAGCTAAATGAGCTGAGCAAGGGAGACAAGGCCAGTGGCAGCCCAGGCAGATATGATTTGAGGTCAAAGAAAAAGACTAAAGCACCTGACGTTCCTGAGCATTCCAACAGGACGGAGAAACCTGCCGATGAAGCAGCAGACAATCGCAGAGGTAAGAAGACCCAACCCCTCTCTCCCATTATCCAGAGTCATGCCCCCGAAATAAGAGAAATCCCAAAGCTCTCATCTTCTTTTAATTTCAAGCATGGAATTCAAAAAATCAGAATCCCTGTACCCCTAACAGAATTAATTAAAAATGAAGGGTTCAAGAAACACTTCTCTGAGGTTTTGCAGTCTGAGGTCTCAAGCCTTCCCACAGACTTCATCAATTTGCAAGATGAAAAGCCTGCAGTTATCCTAGGTCCTATGGTAGAAGATAGGAATGACTCATCCGCTCCCTTCTACACTTCCTTGAACATACATGACAAGGTACTGCATAATTGCTTGATGGATTCGGGGGCTTCTCACAACCTTATGCCCAAAACTGTCATGGAAGAGTTAGGACTAGAAGTCACTCGAGCCTATCATGACCTCTATTCCTTTGACTCCAGAAAAGTTTAGTGTCTAGGAGTTATCAAAGACCTGGTCGTGACCTTATTTCAACTGCCCATGAAAAGTGTGGTCATGGATATTGTAGTGGTCGATGTCCCCCCCAAGTTTGGTATGTTGCTATCAAGATCTTGGATAAAGAGACTAGGGGGAACCTTGCAGATGGACCTCACATACGCTACCATCCCAGTGTTTGGAGGAGAGCATAGAAGGCTATATAGAGAAGCCCAGCTGGCATATATAATCAGCGATGAGGCCAACCCTACCAATCATCCCATCTTTGCCTTGGACACTGATTTAGGTTCCAGTTTATTGCAACTCACTCATGCTCCCGAGCCTCCTCTTGAAATCAGAAAGCAGCCCACCTCTCCTCGTGAACTTCCTCCTTCCATCTCCCCCGTTTGGAAAATGTTTTTTGATGGATCCTGCTCCAGGGAAGGTGCTGGTGCTGGGGTGTTTTTTGTGTCACCTACCCGGGAAACCGTATCTCTGTCATACAAATTAGAATTTGAAACCACCAACAATGTGGCAGAGTATGAAGCCCTTGTTCTAGGACTAAGAGCTGCAAGGGAAATGGAAATTCAGGAGATAGCAGTGTTTGGAGATGCAGAGTTAGTGGTCCAACAGATCAGGAGCGCTTATCAGGCTAAGAACCCTCGACTCAGAAATTACAGGAATGAAGCATGGGATCTGATTGACAATTTCTTCTCAGCTTTCAATATCTCTTTTATTCCAAGGGAGGATAATGCTGTGGCCGATTCTTTAGCTGTCTCAGCCAGCTTGCTAAAAGCTTCTCTACCGTCCATA